>JAYJMB010003289.1:0-14270 GCA_036873735.1 Pouteria campechiana
CGCTCGTCGCCAGTGCCGGACGCAGCTGGTTGGTCGACTGATCAAATCAGATCAGTTGGCGCCTTCTGATTTTCCATGCCCAACACCTAGCTAAGAAAAAATGGAAAAGAACAATGGAAGAAGAAATCGAGTCTATGAGGACAAATCAGGTTTGAGACTTGGTTGATCTTCCATACAGGCGTAAAGTGACTCAGAACAAATAGGTTCTCAAAATTAAACACAAAGCAGATGGATCCATTGAAAGACACAATGCTTGGCTAGTGGCAAAAGGTTATACATAACAAGAGGGTATAGACTATGAGGAAATCTTCTCTCCAACTGTGAGGTTTACCTCTATTCACCTCATTCTTGCAATTGTTGTGCATTTAGATTTAGAATTACACCAAATGGACATTAAAACTGCATTTCTCAATGGAGAATTGGATGAAGAAATCTATATGGAACAACCTGTAGGTTTCATAATAGAAGGCCAGGAGCGCAAAGTGTGCAAGTTCCAATGATCTATCTATGACCTTAAAAAATATCTAGACAGTTGTATCTCAGATTTCATCAAGCTATAATTTTTTATGGGTCTATGATGACCACTATGTTTGTATTAAATGCTCTAACAATGAGTTTGTAATTCTATCTCTATATGTGAATGGCATCCTCCTTGCAGGAATGACATAGGATTCATAGTTGTCGTTAAAAAATGGTTGTCCTCCAATTTTGAAATGAAGAATATGGGTGAAGCAGCTTATGTTTTTGGAGTTAAAATTCACAAAGTCCTTTTAAAGAAATTACTAAGCCTTTCTCAAGAATAATATATTAATAAAATTCTTAAACGATTCAGTATGCAAAGTTGCAAGCCCATTGACAATCCTAGAGTGAAAGGCGATTGTTTGAGCCTTGAGATGTGTCCTAAGACTTCCACAAAAATAGAAGAAATGAGAAATGTCCCTTATGCTAGTGCCATTGGGAGCTTGATATATGTTATGATGTGTACTCACCTTGATATTTGTTATGCCGTGGGATTAGTCATTTGATACCAGTCAAATCTTGGATGAGCTCATTGGAAAGCTATAAAAAGGATTTTTAGATATCTTAGAGGCATTATAGATTATTCTATTTGCTACCAAGGACGTGATTTGTGCCTAGAAGGTTATTTAGATGTGGATTGGGGAGGAGACTTGGATGAGTGTAAATCAACATTAAGTGATGTGTTCTTGTTGAATAATGGCACCATCTCATAAAGCAGCAAAAAGCAAACCTATATAGCATTGTCTATAATCGAAGCTGAATTTGTGACATGTTCAGCAGCAGTGCAAGAAGTAGACTAGCTAAGAAGGTTCTTGCAATATTTGAAAATAACTGAAAATATGTCTAAGCCCGTATTTATAAATTACGATAGTCAGCCAACTGTTGCATATTCAAATGATCCCAAATACCATTGCAGAACCAAGCACATTGACATCAAGTATTATTTTGTTAGAGACATTATGACATAAAAAAGTGATTCCAAATTATATATCTGCATATCAGATGGTTGTTAATCTATTCACAAAACCAATTCCTAGAGATGTATTTTTATCATATGTTAAATCTCTAGGCCTATGTAGATTGTAATAGATAATTTATTAATGAATATTTGTTGTTTATCTTTTTGATATGAGCACACTAGCATAATAGCATACACAGAATAAAAGTATGTTATACAGATTGAGATTGGTCATCTCACAGATATGATCACCTCTGAGAATTGTTCTATGTGAACAAAGAATGTTCTGTATGAACATAAAGCTTAAAGATACATGTCACTTTGATATAAGATCAAGATAAGGCCACAATGAGTAGAAATGATGGCTTAAATGGGAGGCCCCACATCCTATTTAACTTATGAAAAGCCAGATGCGAGATCTTGATAGTGCCTGGAGGGCAAATACTTGGAGAACTCAGGTTAGGCACTTAGTAGCAATTAAGACCTCAATAGCTCATAAAAGGCGAGTGCTTGGAGAAGTCGAGTTAGGCGCTTGGTAGCAACTGAACTAAGATTTGTATGGTGTCATTGAGTTTAGACATACACTCTATGTGAGGGAGTTACTCTACCATAGCACATGTTTTATACCATATGTGCTTTGCGACCAACAAAGAAAGTGAGTTGAGTATGCAAATCCCTGTCTCCTCATTGTGTGAGTCCTTGAGGCAGTATGAACCTCATATCATGCCCTATATGACTTTCAACTATACTTTGAGATTATATTCTAATGTTTGCTACTTTAGCATGTTACCTATGGTGATGAGTGATTCGACTTTATGGCACATGTCTATAAAAGTAGCTAGTCTATGATTAAAAAGTATATGTGGGAAAGGAAGACCTTTTGTGTTAAATCTGTTGCATGTATTCACTAATACAGGTTATGTCACTATGAGAGAGCTGACATAATTGTGATTACATGACAAAGAAAATAGCCATAGTCAATTATAGCTTTTAAGGGGTTAGGTATACTTGGACTGACGTAACAAAATGAGTCTGGGGCATGGTGTAGTTATTTTTAAGTGTTATAGCTACTATGTATCCATAACAGGTGTATAGCCCTAAGCTCCCAAGTGTAGGTACACTCGCAGATCACACGACCTATTTGCCCATATCAATGATTTTGAATTGGAGAATGGTGAGGTTTTATATCTTAGTAAAGGTTTAATAAGCCCATCATATGATGGGCACGTGGGACTGTGAGGCTGCATGCATTTATTATGCATGGGATGCAATTAATAATGCAGCACCGATAGCAGCTACGTAAAGCATGTGACACATGATCCTAATGCAGCCACACGATTGCAATAGCAGGCAGATGATTACTGTTGTGGCACGGCACTGCCATTCCCATTTATGCATTCGCAACTCCTCTATAAATTGAGTTGCTGACAAACGAAAAAAAAGCAAGGAAGTAAGAAAGAACTCACTGCATTAGGGCTTCATCTCATTCGAAATCATCAAGGCACTTAGCGTTGTGGGATATGAATGATTTCTCCCATCTTGGTGATTTTACGCTCAATCAACGATTTTCAGTGATAGAAATGAGTTCAAACCATAGGATCTATTTTGCTTTTGCTGAATCTTCTAAAACAGTACATATCTTATTTGATTTTCATTTCCAACAGGATCCATCATGATTGTTTAGCCGATGTGCCACTTTCTTGATAGATACTAGGAATGATATAATGGTGCTTAAATCTAAGGTTGGAATTAGGATGATGTGCCAGTGCATGCTGGTGGGGAACCATAAAAACCATTTCCACAAGAGATCCAAAGGATAGAACTGGGACATCTTTTCACTGTTCATTACAACTTAGTAATTGGTTCCTAGTCCCGAAGATCTTTGGTTGGGGCGTAATTTATACCGTAAGCCTCTCTTTTCAAATGTTAAATATTTAAAATGTTTTTTTATTATTTATATTATGATGGCAATCTTAAAATATATATTATTTTTATAAAACATGCATCACTATAAAATTAGTTTATTAGCAAGAAAGTAATACTTATTTGCATTGATATCACTTTAAGGTAAACAAACAGACTTACAATTATCCCTAGTGATTTTTTCACCTATAAAGTAGACCTTTAATATAAATAAAAGTAAACATGTTTTATGAGCATTTCAACATTTCTATTTTTTTATATTTCCTTTTTCTTAAAAAAAATAATCTTTGGACTTTTATCTGTAACTTTCCATTGTCAATTCTTATTTTAATTTTTTGTTTCGTTCTTATTCCATTACCTCATTTTCATTATATGTTATGTCCTTTTATATTTTTTTACATTTTTTTTACATTGTTTCTTTTTTTCTTCTTTTACATTAAATTAAATAAATGGTAAACTTCACCAATAAAATAAAAACTTATTTATATTTGGTTTCTAATAATATTTTCTAAAATCTTAAAATTTTAAAAACTCACAAGATGTAAATAACTTAAGAAATTTTTGTAAATATAATTACTTGCTTGAATCAAAGAGAGATCTTTTAGTGTCTCTCCTTGTACTAGGGCACTTCAACTCCCTAGTGGCAATTATTTGCATGCTCCTCTTCATTAGTGTTATTTGTTCAAATGACTCCTTCGGGAATAGGATAAAATGAACAAAAGAAAAAACATAAAATCTGAATAAAAAAAATAATATGATCTTATAAGAAGTAATAATTAGAAATAAAGTAAATAAAAATAAAAAAATATATTTTTGATAAAAAATGAAAAATAGTGATTAGAATATATATAAGAATGAGAAAAAGTAAATTTTGTAAGTAGTTAAGATATCAAATTATCTTAAAAGAAGTAGAAAGAGAGGTGGAAAAGGGTGAAAATTATTCTACTCTTTTTCCCAATGCCCAAATGGAGCCTAAATGACAATATATAAATAGATAGCTATATAAGTTAGAGGATTCTCTAAATCAAATAATTAAAGAAAGAGAGGATAAAATTTAAATTATAATATTATAAATTAAATAATAAAAAATTAATAGCAAATAAATAATCTAAGATTTCCTAAGTTAAATAACTTCTAATTATTTTTATCTGTCTCACTTTTTGAAACCAATAATACAAGCTCTCATCTAATTGTTTTTTCTATATGGATATGGTAATGTTTACTGAGATTTTTGTAAAATATACACTATAAGTTTGCTTAATTATAAATTAGACTTTAACTTTGGCATATTTGTAAAATAGACTCTTAAAGTTTTAGATTCTTGTAGAACAAATCCTGCCATCAATGTCATTGCATTCTGTTGAATCAAACCTCCTAAATTGGCATAATTCAAATGATAAATAAGGTAAATAACCAAGTTTTGATGATGGATAAAAACATATGAGTGAATAGTTGAGGTATTGACTATTGTTCCTAAGTGTCTAGTAATGAATAACATATTAAGAAAATAACTCAAGTCTAGTGGACAGGGCATACAAGAATATATCAGAGACACAACCCATTATAATGGAGAAAAATGTAATGCCCAAGAGTAGCACTAAGATAATGAAAAGTTTTTTGAAGCTACATAGTGTGCTATTGTAGGTAATCAAATTTAGAACCTTATTGCAATTAAATTACCTACAGTAGTGTGAATAAGGGTCAATCTCCCAAGGAGTATCAAGCTTAATTTAATGCAAAGTGAACAATTGAGTGTAATAAAAATAATGTTATAAAAGAAATCTATCAAAGAAGAAAACCTTGATTTAAGTCAATACCACCATCAGAATCTTATAACTCATCATTGATGCAATTATAAATCAAATCATACTTTGAATATTCACCATTGGAATTATTTTTCCTATCTCTCTTTCAACATAGTTAATTAGAAACCAGCGTTCTAATTAACCCTAACCACTAAACAACCTAAGACCATTGCTAAAGGTTTAATCTAATAGTAGCCTTAAGATTTATAAACACTAGTGAAGTTAAACAACACAAGCACTAGTAGTTGCATTTAATTTAGTCAAATATTCTTCATAAGATTTAATAAATGCAACAATAGTAAATTATTAAACCCTAGTTGCTTAGTAAATTAGAGGGATCAAACGATTACGGATTTGATATCTAATCTAGCAATGGATTGCAATGAATAATAAACTAGTAAGCTTCCTAACAATTAAACATAACAATCATAATCATGAACAAAGAAGAACATTCAATACTCAAAGTATAAATTGAACAATTAAAACAAATTTGATCTCATAGTATATTGATTCTGAGGCTTCTATCTCCTTAAATCAGAATAAAATTTTAGCCATGTAGGACCATGAAATCACAAAAAAAAAATAAAATAGAAAAGAGAGAATATTCTTTGTCAAAATCCACTAAGAAGTCCTCTCCAAACCCTAGCAAAAGAAACCTAAAACACCCTAGCAAACTGCCTTTTATCTAGAGTCAAAAATACCTAAAACATCAATTTCCACAGCTTTTGAAAAGTGGGAATAGAGTTGGGCTCCGCCTGCGCTGGATTAGTGCCACTTTACTGCCTTATTGGGTGGTGGTGTGAAGTGGGAGGGCCCCAGGTGGTGCCAGATGGGCGTCGAGGGCACCAATTCGCTGCCTCCGACTACTCTTTCCTCTTTCACTGCTTCGTTGCACTTCATCTTGCCTTTAGCTTTCTTCCTCCCATTTTCCCTTGATTTAGTCTTTATCTCTCAAAACTTGCAACATAAAAGTTATATAACTTTTTCTTTGTTTCCAGAACATCTTTAATCATCTCAATTGGAGGTCGGATGAGAGAGTTATGCCAAAAATACAGAGTGAGGCTGAAATTGTCCAAAATTCTTCAGTTGACTTCTTTTTGTGCTTAACCACTCCAATTATCTCCTAAATCAAAATATATGAATAATGAGTGCATATATGACTTAAATAAATATAAAAGATTAATTATTAAGGGAATAAAATATAACATTTTGTATTCTCATCACTATAAAATACATTTGAAGTTATGGAGTCCAAGCCCTTCAAAATATCCTTCAAAGATATTGCAGACAAAACTTCAATTATTGTAGAAGTCTTCCTCAGAAAAAGCCAATCTAAGATGAAGACTTGCTTTAGCCAAACATGGACAACATCTTGTTTCATCGGAGTCCAAAGGATGAAGTTGCATTTCATAGTTCTAATCAAAATTTTTTCTCCGCAATCTAAAGATTGTCCAAAATCAATAGAAACTTCATCCGAAGCTAAAAGGTCTTGGACAAATGCAAAATAAAAAGATGCACTTCAGATAAAGTAGAATGAAAGAATTTTGTCCAACCAAGAAAAGTGGAGCAAAGGTTGTCCAAAACTAACTTCGGACAAAGTAACGATTCAATTAATTTGACTGAAACTTACTTTGGATAAATGAAATGCACTACACTAATATAAAGATGACTTCAATTTTACTCAAAGAAAGTTTATCTGAAACTAATTTAAGTCAAGGTAAAGAACCTCAGACAAATATTGGACGGGACAACCAAACAAAATCTTCACATGAGTAGAGAACATTAACTTCAGAAAAAGTGAATTAGCCAAAGATAGAAAGAAATTCAAATGAAGCATTCTCCTTTCTGTCAACAATTCTATTCTTAGAAGTTATGTGCCTTCAATGACACCTCTGTTCTTTCCTTAGAAGGAATGAATTCAAAAGACCTTTTCTACGACACTACAGACTTTCCAATTGATACAAATTAATTAGAAGATAGCTTTTCTCAATGTGAGGTAATTAAAATGGTCTTCTTCATTTAATAAAAGTCATTTATCAACAACAATTGAAATACAAGATGATAGAAAAGTGAAAAAAACACAAAAGAAAAGAAGAACGACGTTGAAAGAAAAAAGAGAATAAATGAGCATCTACTCTCAAGAAAAGTTATCTTCCTCTATGATATTCAATCTCCACCGTGCTTAATAGAAAATCCTGTGCTCAAGATCACATCATCATCCTATCTCTGGAGTTTTGATATCCTTTGCTATTCACTGAATATCTATTCCTTCTGTATTTTATTAATGTATAAATCAATCTAGCAAAGAGGCAACTTATTGTACAATTACCCTATAGTTTATCTACTCTAGCAAGTAGAAAGACTTATTACTTATAAGTTTGCTAGTGATCTTGGAAAATAGTGAGTTGATGGTGAGCTTGGAAAAATCATCATTATATAAGTTTACTGGTGATCTTGGAAACTAGTGCGTTTGTAGTGAGGTCAGAAAAACTATCATTGTATAAGTTTACTAGTGATTTTGGAAACTAGTGAGTTTCTTGTGAGCTCAGAAAACTAGTATATGAGTTTGTTGGTAAGCTTATGAAAAACCAACCTGTGTTAGTGGATCTTGAGTGCAGCAAGGGAAGCTGGCTCAGAGAGTGGAGTAGGTACCGAGTTGAGTTGAACCATTATAAAAATCTCCAGTATCTTGTATTGCCCAATTGATTTCCATTTCCTTATAGCACATTAATTTCATTTGGCCATAATTTTTAATTACTCAATTCACTCCTCTCCTCTTGAGCTATATACCTACGGGACCAAGCCATTCAACTTTATTAGCAATCAAGGTTCATTGTATAAGAATTGAAAACTTTTTAGGTCTAGATTGTAAATACACAAAACTCAACGTCTAATTTGCAGCTAGACAAACTTATAGGTGTTGGTCTTATTGAACCATGTTATCTAGCTTGATTTTGATAACGAACATTTTTATCTAAGTATGTTTTGATGATGAGCAAAAGCATGAGTGAAATATTAAGGTACTAACATCTTATTTTCAAGAATATTGCAGAAAGTTTAAACAATTCAACTTGAATATAATAACAAAAGGAAGATATGAAGTAAATGCACTTTCAAAATTAAGAATATAAACTTCGCATATACTTAATTCAAGAAAACAAAATTTCTAAAGCATTGAAAATTTGCTTTGGAGTCAAAAGAAGCAACTTTGGAACCAATTTAATGCACTTCAGAAAAGATTGGATTGAATCGGAAATGTCCTAAGGAACTTTGGAGTAAAATAGATATTGTTTCGAAATCAACACAATATGGCTTGGAGACGTTATAGAGAAGCTTCAAAATTATCTTAACAGACTTTGGAGATAACCTAACGAACTTCAAAAATGTTTCAACAAGCTTCGGACAAGGCACAATGCAACTTCGGAGAGGTTGTAGTTCACTTCAGAAAGAATGCAGAGAAACTTCAGAGACAATTAGCAAGCTTCGGACAAGTCCGTGAGTAAAAATAGTAAGCTTTAGAAATGTTCAAGGACACTTCCGAATCCTCTTTGTAAGCTTCAGAAATAGTCACAAGGACACTTTGGAAAATATTAAAGCATACTTCGGAGTCTTTTTCAAAGCTTCGGAGCTCTTACAAGTGCACTTTAGAGATAATCAAGATTGCTTTAGACAAGTCATAATGCCTTTCAAAAATAATCAAGAGAGCTTTGGAATTATTAAGAATGCTTCAAAAAAAGCACAAAGAAGCTTCGAACAAGTTGCAACATGCTTCGCAGAGAGTTGAAAAGCTTTAAAGAAATCATAGATGTTTCAGACAAGTTACAAGACACTTCGGAAACAACAAGATAAGTTTCAGAGATAATCAGCAATGTTTTGGAGTAAATACACATGCTTCGGAAAACTTGAAGCCAAGTTTTGGAAAAGATTTAAACAATCTTTAGAGATGTTAACTCAGCTTCGGAGATGTTAAGTCATGCTTCAGAAATGTTTGAATGGACTTTAGATAACTTTTCCAAAGACATTATAAGTTCAGAAAATCTAAACTTCTATCTACAAATGAATATCGCAATTGAGTAGGATTAAAATTACTTTTGAAAATCTGAAAAAATAATTTAGATAATCCAAAATCAATCAAGACACCTATTGTTCATTTACCTCTTTGGAACACCTGATACAAAAAGTGAACATTTGAAAAAGTCAACGACAGAAGTAGTAGACTAATACCAGAAAGCAACAAAGTCAGACGTCAGAAAAAGTTAAGGTTAAGAAATTTTTTTTGAAATGTTTCAATCTATGCCAAGATCAGCAATGGAAAAATCTCTCTCAACCTATAAAAGAAAGATTCAGAAGCGGAAGAAAAAAACCCAATTGAATATCCTTCAAACTTTGCTGGTCACATGAAGAGCATTCAAAATCTTCCTTCAAAGTTCAATTCCAATGAATACAACTCAGTTAAAGCTCTCCAAGTTTAAATCTCTACTCGATCAAGGAGTTTGAATCTTTTACTCTTACTGCTTATTCTTTTACTTAGAATTCTGAATCTTTATACAAGTCTACCTAATTAAGAGGCATTTAACTGTATACTATTTTTAGTGTTTAGCAACTTCAATAGAGTGCTTGGGATTTATGTATTGAGATAAGGAAGTAGGGAACTTGCCGAAAGGGTGTAAGTTTGTTGGTAAGCTTTGGAAAACCAACAAGTTGTGTAAGTTTCTAGTTAGCTTGGAAAATCAGTAAGTTAGTCAGTGAGCTTGTTGCAAAACTAACATGTATTTGATTAGGTTGATCAAGGTATTAGTGAAACTTGAGCTCAGTAAAGAAGATTGACTTAGAGAAGTGGAGTAGGAACCCAGGAAGGGCCGAACCACTATAAAAATCTTGTGCTATTTATTATGCAATTTATTTTATTTATTCTTGCAGTACCATAATCATCTAATTTGGGCAAAAGTTTAAAAAGCTTAATTAACCCCCCCTCTTGAGCTACCATTGCATAAGGGACCAATAATTGGTATTAGAGCAGGCTTCACTAGTTAAATCTTGATTATTAGTATATTAACTTGTAAAGAGATTCAATATGACCGGTATGTTCCACAATACATCTACTGAAGGACAATCTACTTTTAGACCCCCTCTATTTGATGGAACAAATTACGGGTATTAAAAAATGAGAATGCAAAATTTCTTGACTGCTAAAGATTACCATTTGTGGCTTGTAGTAAAAAAATGGAAAGAATGTTACCAACACTGAAGATAAATACACTGCAGAGGATATACAAGTAGTAGAATGTGATGCTAAGGCAAAGAACTGCCTCTACTATGCTTTAACCTCCTCTGAGTTTGAAAAGATTTCTGCATGTGATTCTGCTAAAAAAATCTGGGATAAACTTAAGGTAGGACATGAAGGTACAAACTAGGTAAAGGAGACTAAGATAAATATTCTAGTGCAGGAATATGAAGCCTTCTCCATAAATGAATCAGAAACCATTTCTGAAATGTTTGGAAGATTTCAAAAAATCACCAACAGCCTAAAGAGCTTAGGAGAAAAATATGAAGAGACCAAGCTAGTAAAGAAAATCTTGAGATCTCTCCCTAAGCACTGGATGCTTAAAGTGACTGCTATTCAAGAAGCAAAAGATCTAACAAAGGTAACATTAGAAGAACTCATGGGATCACTCATGACCCATGAAGTACTAATGAAGCAGAAAGCACCAGATGAAGTCAAAGGCAAGAAAACAATAGCCTTACAAGCAAAATCAGAAAATAAAGAATCTTCAGAAGATGCCTCAACCTCTGAAGATGATGAGGATATAACAATGATAATAAGAAGATTCAGAAACATGTTCAAAAAGAGAAGATTTGGAAATAATTCCAAAAGCTTCAAAAGCAAAGACAAGAAAAAGGAAGTTCCAATCTGTTGCAACTGCAACAAGCCTAGGCATATGAAGTTTGACTGCTCAGAACCAGACAAAAAGCAAGGTGACAAGAAGAAAAGGTATAACTCTTACTTTGATAAAAAGAACTTTTCTAATAACAGAAAAACTAGAAAAAAGAAGAAAGCAATGGCTGCACGGGAGATGCTGAAAAACATAATGCAAGAAAGCTTGAGTGAAGAAGAAGAAGAAAATGAAGCTCAATTCAGCTCACTCAACTACAAAGAAAAGGATTAAGAAGAACATCATAATGGAATAAGTTTTAGGGCTATCCACAATGACGAGGTAAATTCAAAACTAAAATTTCTGATATTCAAGAATTATTAGAAGAACTATATTTGAATTTCAAAACATTAAAAGTTAAACACAAAGAAATCAAAAGAGAACTTGAAAGAATAGTTATTGAATGCTCTAAATTTAAATAAGAAAACATATTGCTCAAAACTGATTAAAATATCAATATAGAACTTAAGCAAATTAAAACAGAAAATCATGCTCTTAGAAGAACCTTAACTACTACCTTGTTCAAACTTAAAATAAACAAAGATATAGGAAACTAGAGAAAGAAAATCAAAACCCAAACAGAATATGATTTGGATTCCCAAGACAATTGCTAAAGTTGTAAATGCAACTAAATATCTATAAAATAGTTCAGTAGCACCTAAAAAACAATGGATGCTAAAATACTCTGCTACTAACCCACCTAGATTCATTCCTAAATGGGTACGAAAAGTTACGACTTAAATTTGTTATTGCAGGTATGTTTGAGAGCCATAGAGAATAGCAAGTGCTACATTGATAGTGGTTGCTCAAGACACATGATAGGAGAAAGAGACCTATTCATAGAACTTAAAGCTAAGAACGGAGGAACAATCACCTTTGGGGATAATGGAAAAGGTGGAGTGGTTAGAAGTGGTAAAATTGGCCAATCTCTCTCTATTACAATTTCAAATATTTTATTAGTAGAAGGATTGAAATACAATTTTTTGAGTGTAAGTCAATTATGTGACAATGGTTACAAAGTTTTGTTTAAATCTCATACTTGTTCTATTTTAGATAGTACAAATTCAATTGAAGTACTTGGAGAGAGACATGGAAATGTTTATTTGGTGAATTTATGTGATATCCAAATTTAAATGTCTTGTTGTAAGTGAAAATGAACCCATGTTGTGGCATAAAAGACTAGGAAATGCGAACAAAAATCTAATTGAAAGATTGTATAATAAAGATCTAGTTGTTGGCTTACCAAAGCTCAAATTTGACAAAAAGTTTTGTGATGCTTGCATGAAATGCAAGCAGGTAAAAGAATAATTCAAATCAAATAAAGAACTATACATAACTAAACCTCTTCAATTGCTATATATGGATTTAGTTGGTCCAAAAAGAACAAGAAGCCTTGGAGGAAAACATTGCGCATATGTCATTATAGATGACTTTAGTAAATTTACCTGGGTAATGTTTCTAGCATCCAAAGATGAAGCTTTTTCATTCTTTGAGGTATTTTCCAAATGTGTACAAAATGAATGAAGCTCTCATATAGTAGCCATAAGGAATGATCATAGTGGAGAATTTAACAATCTTAGATTCACTAATTTCTGTGAAAATAATGAAATTCTTCAAACTTTCTCTGCACCAAGAACACCTCAACAAAATGGAGTAGCTGAAAGGAAAAATAGATTCTTGCAAGAGATGGCATGGACAATGTTGAGTAAATATAGTCACTCACAATATTTTTGGGCTGAAGTAATGAACACAACATGTTATATTATTAATAGAATCTTTGCTAGATCAATACTTAACAAAACTCCATTTGAATTATACTATGGCAAGAAACCAAATATATCATATTTTCATTCTTTTGGGTGTAAATGCTTTATTCTTAATAATGGCAAAGAAAATCAAGGGAAATTTAAAAATAAATCTGATGAAGGCGTCTTCCTTTGTTATTCTATTGTTAATAAAGCATCTAGAGTCTATAATCTGAAAAGTAAGACTGTAGAGGAATCTATTCATGTAAAATTTGATGAAAATACTAACTCTTCTATGAGGTCAAGTGATTTTAATGATGAGACAGGTGAACTAACAACCTCAGTTGAGAAAATGAAAATACAAGATAAGGAAGGAGAACCTTCTCAATCAGACACACAGATGGATGAAGAAGAAACAGAAAATGAACCATCCATCACTGAGGTAAATAATGAAAGTAATAATATTTTTTCCAAAGATTGGAGATTTATGCATGATCACCCTAAAAGTCAGATAATTGGTGATGTATATGACAAAGTTAGAACAAGATCTTCATATCACCAAGTATGTGGCAATTTTGCTTTTATTTCACAAATAGAACCAACTTGCATAGAACAAGCTTTAAAAAATGAAAAATGGATTTCAGTTATGCAAGAAGAATTAGACCAATTAAAAAGAAATAATGTGTGGACTATTGTTCTAAAACCAACTCATCAATCTGCTATAGAACTAAATGGGTCTTTAGGAACAAATTAGATGAATCTGGAATTGTAGTAAAAAATAAAGCAAGATTAGTAGCAAAATGGTACTGTCAGGAGGAAGGCATTGATTTTGAAGAATCATACACTCCTATTGCAAGGATTGAAGCCATTAGAATGCTTCTTGCATTTGCATCCTTTATGAATTTCAAGTTATATCGGATGGATGTCAAGAGTGTATTTTTGAATGGATTTATTAATGAAGAGGTCTATATAGAATAACCACTAGGGTTTGAAGATCCTCATAGCCTAGAACATGTATTCAAACTCAAGAAAGCCCTTTATGGTTTAAAATAGGCTCCTAGAGCCTAGTATAAAAGGCTAAGCAAATTTCTCATTGAGAAAGGCTTTTCAAGAGGCAAAATTGATACTACTCTCTTCATTAAGCATGCAATAAAGGATATTCTTATAGTTCAAGTATATGTTGATGATATAGTATTTGGTGCAACTAATGAAAATCTTTGCAAGGAATTTTCTAAGACAATGCAGGGAGAATTTGAAATGAGCTTGATGGGTGAACTCAACTTCTTCTTGGGACTGCAAATTAAGTAGACGAAAGAAGAAATTTTCATTCACCAAGCCAAATATATAAAAGAACTGCTAAAGAAATTCAACATTGAAGATGGCAAAA
>JAYJMB010003290.1:0-14268 GCA_036873735.1 Pouteria campechiana
CTCTTGCTATTTGGATATTGGATTCAATGCTTGCTTGGGTTCATTCTTTCTATGATATGATTATTACCATTTGGTGTATGGGTATAAATCAAGTACTTTCACTCATTCCAATTACCTATGTTGTGTAGTATAATTGAGGTGAAAACCCATTATGATCAAGAACTATGAACCAAGTAAAATGGTTGTGCATTAGGTGTGTGCCTTAACCTTCTACTTTTCTCATTCAAGGAAGCTCATGGTTGTGCATTCGGTGTGCGCCTTAACTATATATAGACAATCAATAAGATTTATGAAAACTGGTGATCAAGCAATCACATAAATCAAAAGATTGAAATAAAACCCATGAATAAAACCATAAACTTACATTAAATAATCAATAATCCAAATAACAAGGTTCATTTAAAATGGCTACATCTTCACCCTAAAAAGAAGAAATTAGTTTTATGAAGAAAATAAAAGATACTCCCTTCATGAATAACATTATACTGCAATTAGCCTTCTTGAGTATCTTTGCTCTTCTCGAATCTCCTTCTTTTCACCCCTCCCCCCTAAAAAAATCCTTTGAGTGTCCTTCTAGAAAACCCCTAGCCTCCTCTCTTAAGGACTCCTCAAAACTACTAAAAACAAGCCCCCAAAATGTAACTTTTCCGCATGTTAAAATAATATTAAAAAATTAACATTTTGCGGTTTGATCAGCTGCTGGAGTCGGTAGCGCTAACATGCTAGTCATTCTATCCCTTGCCACTTAAGCTCCGCTCCTTTGCTGCTTCATTTGCCTTCCATTATTACTTTGTTGCTCTATATTTGCTTACTTTCTCTCCTTGTATCCACTCTTCCAATAACCTAAACACAAAATGAAAATATATGAAATTGACATCAAACTACTTAAGGATTGCATAGAATTAAGCTTGAAAATACAAAATATAAGTAACTAAAATTCACTCATCATGTAGTGTATGTGATATGTATTGACTATGAGAAATCCAGTTATGCTGTTGTCAAGCAACCTAGCTAAAGCTGAAAGGGGATTTTAGATTTATATGTTGATGTAATGAGATAAATGAAAGTAAGGTCTAATTAGCTAATTAATGATGCTAAATTAATGGCTACTCATGTTATACAAGGAGTGTATAAGGGTGGAAATGAAATCTCTTTAATACTTCTAGTATAGAATTGCATGTTAGTCATTGTAAGTAAGATATTTGATATAATGCTTTAGAGGATAACAAGATGCATTGCATGATCTTATGATAGTTCTTAACTGGCTATGACTTAAATGAGACAAGTCAGATGTTTGATCAAATGCCCCATTATGGAAGTGGATGCCAACTTTGAATGATTATATGGGAAATATGGCACTTATCAAAACTTTCCATTGTGAATAACATTCTAAATATGTTTAGAAATAATGATCCCCACCAAAGTGAATATATAAATGAGGAATTGAGTAATGAAGTAAGAAAAAGATAAACTATAATAAGATAAGTAGGTGGGTGCAATTATGTTATGAATTGAATTGTATATCTTATATGAAATACATGTGTATTTAGAAACTTGAGAGCATTAAATAGAAGTCCAAATGGAGGAGCTAACAACTTTACAAAAAGTGTTACTTCACATGAGGTAAGTAGGTGTTTCTTTCTGATGACTGTATGATTGAGGATATTGATTATCCCATTGGTTGTTTCGGGCATGGATGTTATGTATTGTCGATAAATTTTTGATGTAGTTTATTACTTGAATTCTCTAAAACTATATTTACTCATGGGTAATCAGCTTATTCCAAGATTTTTGAATGTATAAAGGGAAGGGTTTGTTCCCTTTAACTATATTACGATGATTAGTAGGAATGTGATGCTCCTATGTTAATAATGCATTGTTTGGTTGGCTAGATGACAAATTGCTAGGAATAGAGGATATCCTTGGTTATTGTGTTTCATTGTCTAGATAATATCATTGCATCAAATTGCAATGATTGGAATATGTTAATCAATAGCAGGGATAGTGGATATCCCTTGTTCATGTGCTCATGTATATGACTTTATTCTTGTATATGGATGTCTAAGAACATGAGGGTCTTAAGATTTTGCTGGATTGAGATATGTTATTATTAACTGATGTTATAAATGTTGAATGATATGGAATATTGCATAATGTTCCTTGATATCATTGTCGATTTTTTATTCGTTTAACCTACTTACTAAGTTTCCCATACTCACCCTTTCATTTAATTTTTAGTTGGCAGGTTAGGTAAAGAATTTTAACTGTGAGTTGGTGCTTGTGAACAAGATTCGAAGATGTATTCTTGTGGTATGATGTATTGGGGATTAAGAAATTTTATAATTGCATTTAAAAGATTCAATTGATGTATCATAAAATGTATTGGCATATCTTAGTAATTCATTTATGATATTGTGGAGGAATGTATATTATCCAGTTAGCTTATTGTCACCACGATGCGACTAGTCCTGAGCAACTATGGATATGGATGGGCGTGTTTTATGGTTTAGATTAAAGATTATCTTCTATTTGAAGATCATGGTTTTATATGTTAAATAATTGCACATGTATAGAGTATCATATTTCGGGGTAGACTCTGCTGGATTTTTGGCAGAATATTTCCTTTAGAAATAGAAAAATTATAGGGTAATTGTGAAGCCAAGGAATATATTATTCATGATAATGTAATAGAATTGAGATTAAAATCCTATGGTGTATGTGTAATTATATTTAATGAATTCAATTGATATATAATTATAAATGAAATATATATTTGTTGTATATGGAAATGTATGGGCATATCATAGTTATTTGATATAATTGACATATTATGGATTTATGGATGAATATTGTATATATATTCAATGCTAATTGCCATCATGATGCGGCTACGATTCTGGGTAGCTGTGGGTGTAGAAGTGAGTTTTAATGATTTTCATCAGTGATGTAAAGATAAATAGAATTGTATTATTATATGATGCATGAATGTATAGGTGAACCCTTATATTTTAAGGGAGACTCTGCTAGATTTTTGGTAAGATTCTTCTCTAGAATACAAGATGGTGGTGTCCTACATCGGCCCTGGTGTGAGATATGTTAGGTAGGATTGACCTAGATGGTCAAAATGTATAGGGTGAGGGTACGGGGCATTACACACATGGACCCTTAATCATTCTCCTTATCTACCAACTATTTTTTCTTATGTATTTAACCCTTCCTTAATAATGACATATGAACATAATAATATCACATTTGATCCCCCCTCAAATACTAAAGATCTTACCAATATATATATATATATGCCTCAATCAACACTTTCTCGAATGCCTAAAATTCATAATAAATGTTCCACAAAAATAACAATCCTATCATTTAATCATTCCTTTGTGTATGGTCCCAAATTGCTTTACAAAATAACTCTCACTTTAACACCCCAGGTGTTACATTAAGGTACTGACAGTTACTTTCCCAAGTGTGCAGTGATAAGTTTATGAAATAGGTTAAGGGAAGTAACTTCAGAAGTGTGGATAGCACATACAAGCTCATATTAAAGATAAGATCCATCAGTTTGTTATCAAAGGAAGAAAATAATATGAATGCTCAAGGAAGAATGATCCTGAACTCAAAATAAGATTTTAGATGTACTGGAACATGTTTGAAATCAAGAGGAACAAAGTTAGTATGTGAAGAAGTTCAGAGAGTCTAAAGACAAAGGCTATAGACACAATATCTAAGTCTAGAACAACTTCATAAGTGTTTCAAATGCGTGATCCAAGCTTCCAAGACCAAACTACAGTTGAAGGATATATTTGGCATCAAACAAGAGCTTCAAAGTAACTTTAGATGTACTTCAAAAGTGCTAAAGTATGTTGCTAAAATAATCCAAGTCAGATGCCAAAGTTTAGATGTTAAAATAGCTTCAGAACTGCTTTAGAAGTTATGAAGGATAGTTTTAGAAGTGCTGAAGCACGTACGTAAGGCACTTAAGATATGCTAAAGCATGAAGCCATAATACCAAAGATTTAACGCCATTTTAGACATTTTGAAGTTTTACTTAAGAAGTACTAAAATATGCCTAAAAAGCATCTTTAAAGTCTGAAGTTGCAAAAGTCCATAACTAGCTAAGTTTAGAACTTCAAAAGTTACAAAAGCCATCTTTAGACGTGCTGAAGTTATACTTTGGACGTTCCCAAGATGAAATTGGAAGTGCTAAAGTTCAAAGGCGCACAACCAAGTTATTGCTTCAGATGTTTTAAAGGTGTGATGATGATGTTAAACAACAATAATTTCATAAGTTCTGAAGAAGCACCACTCTTAGAAGTTCTATGTCATTTTAGAAGTGCTGAAGTCTTTACTTAAGAAGATTTGAAACTGCGAGAATGCCTCAATGGTTGGAATTGTTTTACATTCCCTTACTTTAAATGAACTCTGTCCTCTCCAATGGGAAGATTTCAAATCCTAGGATAAAAGGAGTAATAAAAAAATGTTCCAAGTTGGTTGAAAAAGTTATAGAAGTTGAGACAAAGCAATAAAGAGCATTTATACAGACATAAAGTTTTCTTTCAAGGATTTCTACTCCACTATGTTGAATTTGATACAAGCATTCAAAGCTTATTACTTCAACAATCTTTTGGAGCTTGAACCATCTATCCTTAAGTGTCTTAACTTTATTTATTTTTATGTTAAATTTTGTATAATCTGCCTATCTAAGAAGCATTTTTCTCGATACACCACCTAAGTTTTTATGTTATAGCAACCAAGGGGCTTGCTCTCTAGTTGTATTGATTAGAGCAAGTAGTTAGACTTACTGGGAAGATTATAAGAGTTTTTGTTGAGATTTGAAAACCAAAGTTTGTTAGTGAGCTCGTGAAAACCAATGTGTACACATTGATTAGAATTAACTGTCCAAGTTTAGTGGAACTTGAGTGCAATAGTGAGAATGACTCAGAGAGTAGAGTAGGTACTAAGGGAAGGGCCAAACCACTATACCAATTCTTTTTTGTGCTTTAATTTTACTTGGCTAGAATTTTTAGAAGCTCAATTCACCCCCTCTCTTAAGCTACCATTTGAATGGGACCAACGATTGGTATCAGAGCAGGCTCCACTTATTAACTTTGATTACCTAATTTTAACTTATGAAGTGATCCCTACAAAATGGCTAATACATTCCATAACACATTTGCAGAGGGATAATCAACTTCCAGACCACCATTTTTCAATGGTACCAACTATGGGTATTGGAAGATGAAAATACAGAATTTTATGACAGCCACAGACTACCAATTGTGGCTCATTGTTAAAATGGAAAGGTTATCCTAAACACCGAAGATAAATACACTGATGAGTACTTCCAAAAAGTACAAAGAGATGCCAAAGCAAAGAACTGCCTTTACTATGCCCTTTACCCCACAGAATTTGAGAAGATCTCCTCTTGTAACTATACTAAGGAGATTTAGGATAAACTGCAGATTGTACATAAAGGTACTAATCAAGTTAAGGAAACTAAAATAAACCTTCTAGTGTAGGAATATAAATCCTTCAACATATAAGAATTAGAGACAATCTTAGACATGTTTGGAAGGTTTTAGAAGATTATAGATGACTTATAAAAATTTTGGAAGAGAAGTATGAGGAGCTAAAGCTTGTAAAGAAGATTCTAAGATCTCTTCCCAAACAATGAATACTAAAGATCATTGCCATCCAAGATGCCAAAAACCTGGATAAGATGAGCGTTGAAGAGCTCATGGGTTCACTAATGACCTATGAAGTTCTGATGAAGCAAAGAGCTCTAGAAGAGTCCAAAGTAACGAGAATCATTCCATTAAGAGATGAATCTAATGATGATTTTCAAAGTAAAGCTTCCACTAGTGGAGTAGAAGATGAAGACATGGCCATGATTGCCAGAAGATTCAAGGCCATCTTGAACACAAAGAAGTTTGGAAGTGGCTCAAGGAACAAACAAAAGGGCAAGGATAAGAAAAGAGAAATCCCTATATATTACAACTATAGCAGATCAAAACACATGAGATATGAATGTCATGAACTTAAGAAGAAACAAGGGGAAAAATAGAAAAAGAAATATAATTCTTAATATGAGAAGAAACTAGGGGAACAACAGAAAAAGAAATATAATTCTTAACTTGAGAAGAATGACAACAACAACTACAACAACAAAAAGTATGAAAAGAAGAAGAAATCATTAGTTGTGTGGAATGTGCTAGAGAACCTGATACAAGAAAATTTGAGCAAAAGTGAAGAAGAACATGAAGCACAATTCAACATACTTTAACCAAAAGGAGATCAAGATAAACATTTAAGCATCAACTTATGACTATCCACGAAGAGGAGGTAAATTCTGACACTGAATCTACTAGTCATGAAGAAATCCTATGAGAATTATATTCAAACTTCAAGGTTCTGAAATCTAAGCAAAAGGATACCAATAAGGAGCTTAAGAGATTAACTAATGAATGCTCCAAGCTTAGAGAAGAAAATATCAAGCTCAAGAGTGAAAAATGCACCATTAGTAAGCTTGAGCAAGTCAAGGCCAAAAAAAATAATGCCCTTAGAAAAACCTTGGCTTCCACCTTGTTGATAAAGAAATCCAAGATGAAAGGTAGACAGTAGCAAAAGAAGCAAAGTTTTAATTTTGGAAGAAAATAAGCACTCAAACAGACCATGATTTGGGTTCCTAAATCTATTGCTAATGCTATGAATGCAATCTAGTCCTCCAAATACCAAATTAGTGACATAAAGAAAACAATGGGTGCCAAAGTATTTTGCCACTAGCCCACCTGGACCTATTTCTAAATGGGTACTTGATGAGTGAATTTTATTTGCTTATATTTCATATTACTCAGATTGTTAATACTATTTATCCTTAAGAATTTGTGAGTTTTTCATTTGATTTTATGGCCTTTTTGTAGGTGCTTTGATTAAAGAAAGAATAGTCCAAACGAAGCATAAAAAGAGATGCAACTCAAGGATGAAGGAGTGCAGATGAGCAAGAATCAAGTCAAAAAAATCTGGGGCCATGACACCAAAGTTCGTTCAAGACAAAATGGCATCCAACAAATTTCAGGGCCATGACACCAGATTTGGGGCCGCAACACCAGCGTCATCCAAATTTTTTGCATATTTTCTGCTTCCCTTGTTTCCTTCTTTCTAAGGTAATGAGAGAGGGTTTTTCAGGGATCTTCTTACATTTGTTTCTAGGATTTTGCTAAGGGTTTTGAGGGCAAAGCCTTGTTTTTTCTTGAGAAGAAAGAGAGAGATTTTAAGTAAGCAAGAAAAAGAAGAGATGATGTTCTACATTGTGATGATCTTACCTAAGAGAGTTATTTTGAAATCCATTATGAACTAAATCTCTCTTTCTAGGGTAAAGATGTTGTTGGGATTATTGTATAATTTTGATGATAACAAAAATTTTCTTAAGACTTGACTTATGCTAATGATGCTTCCAGTATAGGAAGCTTGAAATGTAGAAAGATATGCTTGAAATATGCATGCTCTAATATCATTTGTAAAAGCATATACATCTTGAAATAAGTCTAGAAGGGAAATCATATTGATCCATATTGTTTTTTAACTTTGTTTATCATGCCTTGGATCATATATTAAAAGTGCCTTAAAGAGATATCTTCTTGAACCAAAAAGCATAAGTGTTTAAATGAGCTTGTAGATACAAAATTATGATTTAAAGTACATATTCATGCTTTACAACTTATGAAAATTTTATATGGATAATTATATTATGATTTATAATAAAAAATATAATAAAAAATATCAAGCTAATAATGTAGCAAAAGTACATAAATTTTCAAGTGCAAATGTGCTATTGCAGTAATTTTGCTATAGTACTTTTGTTATAGTAAAAGGCTATGGTACTATTATGGTGCGGGATGAGGTGAATTATCTAAGACGAAGTGAAAGACAAAGTTTGTCTAAAACGAAGTGGAAGACAAAGTAAAGCTTTAGATGAATTAGCAGATGAAGTAACAGACGAAGTGGAGGACAAAGTTTGAGTTAGCAGACGAAGTAACTAACAAATTGCTACAATAACTTACTACAGTAACAAACAGACAAAGCAGAAGATGATTTTGTGATTTGCTATAGTAATCTGCTACAGTAACACTGCTTCAGTACCAATAGACAAACCTATTTGTCTGTTACTTTAGATAAATTAATAGACGAAGTGATGCTATAATAATCTACTATAGTAATGACATTACAACAACTCTGCTACAGTACCAACAGATAAAGAATTTGTCTATATTTACTTCAGATAAAGTGGTGTTATAGTGATTTGCTATAATAATGTTATTACAGTAACTTGCTATAGTGAAAATTTGCTATTTTCAAATATAAAAAATTTATTACTCAGCAACAGCTGTATCTTACAATAATATTCTTCTAAGTGGACAACAACCTTTCTGGA
This sequence comes from Pouteria campechiana, assembly GCA_036873735.1. Taxonomy (NCBI): domain Eukaryota; kingdom Viridiplantae; phylum Streptophyta; class Magnoliopsida; order Ericales; family Sapotaceae; genus Pouteria; species Pouteria campechiana. The sequence goes on from JAYJMB010003290.1 coordinate 8,438, forward strand.
TTATTAAAATAAACAATCTATTGAAGGAGAATGAAATGAATGAAAGTTTTAAGTGCTAAACAAGAATCAAACATTAAGAACCCATACAAATTTTCAAGCGCAAGACTATTTGTTCTAACCATCTACCGCATTTCAAAAAGTTTAAGTTATAGATACTTTGAAATATTCTCAAAGATGTTAATCTAAATATTCTATTCAAAATCTCATACTATCCGAAGAAACAATGAAAAGGCCATAGATGGAAGAAGAAGTTCAAAGAATAAAACACATTTGTCTGAAAATGAAGAAACCCAAATTCTTCTATAATCAACTATGGACAAAGTAGAAGACGAAGAGACTCTATCTAACTGGAAAGAAACTTTGTCTGATATTAACTTTAGACAAATACAGTAAAGCATTAGTCAAAGTAGAGTAGATGAATTTATTAGAATTTATTGCCTTCTTTCCAAAACTATGAATCAAGTTAGAGCTGCAGCATCTCCTCATTCGTTAGTTGGTTGAACTAGCTATTTACCTTCTTCTATGTCAAGGTCGGTACTGTAAAACAACTCTAAGCATATGGGAATTAATTAGAAGATGACATTTTCAAAAGGGAGATTATCAGAACATTCTTCTACATTTATTTCTTGCTCTTCTACTTTTGTCTTTGCATTCAATGAAGATGATCTTTCTCCAACAGTCAAGTTTTCAAGAGAGCTATTTAAGGAGAAGAGTTGAGATGATTCAAAGGTGGTGAAGGAATACTTTTCAAATGAGCTAAATCCTATGTAAATCATTCTACCTATGGCCAAGAGCTTAAACCATCATCTATCTTTCATGAGCTTAAATTTGCATATGTTTATGGCCATCAATTTACATTATGGGAAGATCATTGTATTACATAGAGCTGTAAACAGATTATATCTTTCCCTGTGCTTCATTGTAAGATTTTGTAAAAGTGTATTAGTTTTCTATTTAATCTGAAAACCAAAGAATTGTTGTTAAGCTCTAGAAAACCAATAAGTTTGCTGATGATCTTCAAAACCAGTGAGTTTTCTAGTGAGCTTGTGAGAACTAGAAGAGTATTAGGAGTACTATGTTTATGCCCCACAGAGCTAAAATCCAGAAGAGTGATAGTAGCACTTTTGTATTTTCATTATATGGGATATAGTGGAACCCAATGTATAATGAGTGTGTGCTCTTGGAAGAGTGGATGTAGGGACGGGGTTTCAAACCATTATAAAAATTGTGTTGTGTAAGTGTGCTTGTTTATTTGTGTGATTGCTTTACTTTCCTTGTACATTACTGCTTTATCATTTATCTCATATTGTACAACATATAAGCATGAAAAGAAGGGAAGTAATATTATAGGGGACAAGCAAGAAATTTTTATAAACCTAATTCACTCCTCCTCTATTGGGTATAACCATCCTATGGAAAACAATAGATGTAACCTTATTTGATACTCTTTGTTATGTGGATTGTTGGTTATTAATTACTAGATGATCTTATTTCATTGTTTGCAATGATTTGATTCATTTTATTGCTTGATCACCAATATTATGAGTTAGATTGATTATCTAAACAATAGAGTTGAGAAGTAAGATAGCTATTTTCTTTCAAATGGATGATGAAGGAGAGATTTAAAGCAATTTTTATTTAATGCCCTCATCATAGATATCCACTTGAATTGGTTAACCAATTTTTCTATGATGGAATGACACAACTATGCCAAGCTATGGTTGATGAACTAAACACAAGGAAGTGTAAGTATGAGTCACATGAGAAAGTTTTAGTTTTAGAGGTAGCCAGTGCAGTCTTGCAAACAAACCTTTCGCTAAAACTTAAGGATCTAGGTAGCTTCAATATCTCAATTACTGTTGGAGGGACAAACAAGGTAAAGGCAATGCTAGACTTAGGTGCAAGCATTAATTTGATGTCTTATTCTGTTTATATACAACTTAGATTGGGAGAATTGAAACTTACTACAATGTCTCTACAACTCACAAACAAATCAGTTAAATATCCTAAAGGCATTGTAGAGGACATTCTTGTGCAGATTGATAAGCTGATTATTCCTGCAGATTTTGTTATACTTAACATGGAGAGGCAAATGATTCTAAAGAGAGAAGTGCCTAGTCTTCTGGGATGCCCATTCATGGCAACCACCAAGATAATCATTAATGTGCAAAATGGGAAGTTGAAAATGACTATCTTAGATGAAATTATAGAATTTTCTATTTACAATTCTCTTTCATTACCTTCAGATCTTAGTGGTTTCTTTTAAGTTAATGAATTGGACTCACTTGTATTATCAACTTTTGTGTAGGAGGAGACAACTGATAAACTAGAATTGATGCTCACTGTAGATGGATTAGAGGAATATGAAGAAATGATAAAGTTGAAAGTCGAACTTGATAGTGCAAAGCAAGTCAGAGAAGGGAAAGTTTTCAATGAAGGGTTGTTACATATGAACTCAGAAGTGAAACAATCAACTGCTACATCATCCCAATTGGAATTAAAGCAATTACCTCAGAACTTGAAGTATGCATTTCTTGGTGAAAATAATACTCTTCTAGTGATAATTGTTGCTGACTTGTCTATTGATGAAGAACATAAGTTGATGAATGTTTTGAGAGAGCATAGAGGGGCTATAGGTTAGACCTTAGCAGACATCAAAGGAATTAGCCCCACTGTGTGCATGCATAAAATCTTGCTAGAATATGATGCAAAGACTTCTAGAGAAGCTTAAAGGAGACTTAACCCACACATAAAGGAAGCTGTGAGAGCTGAAGTGATCAAATTGTTGGGTGTAGGTATTATCTATCCAATCTCTAATAGTAAATGGGTGAGTCTAGTACATGTGGTGCCAAAAACTCTAGCCTTTCTGTTGTTAAAAATGATAATAATGAACCGGTGCTAATGAGAATGACTACAGGGTGACAGACGTGCATTGATTATAAGAAACTCAACACAACCACAAGAAAGGATCACTTTCCTCTACCTTATATTGATCAAATGCTTGATAGATTGGCAAGTCATGCTTGCTACTATTTTCTGGATGGTTTTTTAGGTTATAATCAAGTTTCCATTGTCCTAGAAGATCAGAAGAAGACAACTTTCACCTGCCCATTCAGAACATTTGCATATCAGAGGATGCCTTTCAGTTTGTGTAATGCCCCTGCAACTTTTCAAAGGTGTATGATGTCCATCCTTTTTGATATGATTGAAAAGTTTATTGAAGTATTCATAGATGATTTTTCTATTTTTGGAGATTCATTTGATGATTGCCTTAATAACCTAAGATTAGTGCTTAGAAGGTCTATTGAAATGAATTTGACATTGAGTTGGGAGGAGTGCTACTTATTAGTAAAGCAGGAAATTGTACTGAGACATATTATTTCAAGTAAAGGCATTGAAGTAAACAAGGAAAAAATTGAGTTGATTGCTAAGTTACCTCCCCCAAATTTAGTCAAGGGAGTTAGACATTTTCTTAGTCATGCAGTCTTTTGCCGGCGGTTTATAAAGGATTTCTCAAAAATTTCTAGACCGCTTTGTAACCTGTTGGCTAAAGATGTAACTTTTTACTTTAACTAGAAATGCCTTGTTGCCTTTAACACCTTGAAAGAGAAATTGACATCAACCCCAATTTTAGCAGTTTCTGATTGGTCCATTCAATTTGAACTTATATGTGATGCATTGGATTTTGCTATAGGTGCTATCCTAGGAAAGATTAGACAATATAACTTACGTAATTCATTATGCAAGTAGGACTCTGAATGAAGCATAATTGAACTATCCACTACTAAAAAAGAATTACTTGCAATTGTGTTTGCTTTAGAAAAAAATTGCTCTTACTTGATTGGTTCGAAGGTAAGTGTTTATTCTAATCATGCTACATTAAGATATTTGCTAAAAATAAAGGATGCCATGCCTAGATTGATTAGGTGGATCTTATTATTGCAAGAATTTGATTTGACAATCAAGGACAAGAAGGGGTCTGAGAATGTCATAGTCGATCATCTTTCTAGGTTGATGGAATGAACTGATTTTGAGCAAGAGAGAGGAACAGAAAACATTCCTATCAATGAGATCTTTCTAGATGAGCAATTATTTTTTGTGAAGGGGAGTGAACCTTGGTATGCTGACATTGTCAATTACTTGGTTAAAGGAATTTTTAATCCTTTGTTGAATTCATATGGAAGGAGAAAGTTATTGTCAATGGTGAGACATTATTTCTGAGATGACCTAGTCTTGTTCAAAATATGCCCAGATCAAATCATTAGACATTGTGTTTCGGAAGATGAGCAGTAGAATATTTTGAGACATTGCAACACATTAGGTGTAGAGGGCATTTTGGAGGGAAGAAAACTGCTCTCAAAATCTTTCAATCTAGATTTTATTGGCAAACTATTTTTAAGGACACTCATGCCTTTTGTGTAATGTGTGATAAATGCCAAAGAACAAGGAACATTGGAAGGAGAGATGAGATACCACTTATAGGTAACCTTATCATTGAACTTTTTGATGTATGAGGCATTGATTTCATGGGTCCATTCCCACCATCCAATGGGAACTTGTACATTTTGCTTGCTGTGGATTATGTGTCTAAGTGGATTGAAGCAATGCCCACTAAAAATAATGACGCTAATCTTGTGCTGAGATTTTTGAAAGATAGGATCTTCTCCAGGTTTGACACTCCAAAAGCAATCATTAGTGATAAGAGAACTCACTTCTGTAATAAGTTTTTTACAACTCTATTGAAAAGTACAACATTACTCACAAGGTTGCAACACCTTATCATTCACAAACATTGGGGTAAGTTGAAGTCAGCAACTGACAGATAAAAGCAATTCTGGAAAGGATCATGAAGACTTCAAGGAAAGACTAGGCACTAAAGCTGAATGATGCATTATGGACACATAGGACTGCTTTAAAGACCACAATTGGAATGAGTCCTTACAGACTTATTTTTGAGAAAGCATACCATTTACCTATCAAGTTAGAGTACAAGGCATATTGGGCTATAAAACATCTGAATTGTGATTTGGAAAAGGCAAGAGAGCAAAGAAAACTACAGCTTCATAAACTTGAGGAGCTAAGGAATGAAGCATATGAGAATGCCAAGATTTACAAGGAGCAAACCAAGAAATACCATGAAGAAGTTATTCATAAATGGCACATTGAACCCGAAATGGAAGTTTTGCTCTATGACTCACGTTTGTTTTTAGGAAAATTGCAATTGCATTGGGTCGATTTATTCCTTGTCACACAGGTGTTTCCTCATGAAGCCATTGAACTGAAGAATTTGAAAGATGGGAGGACCTTCAAAGTTAATAGTCATCGAGTTAAAGGATACAATAGGAATGACTTGCCAATGTAGCTAAATGAAGTGTGTGAATTTGAAAATTTGTAGGAAAGGGAGTTCGTGTAGCCCAAATGTTAAATAAAGTGCTTCTTGGGAGGCAACCCAATTGTATATTTTTCAGTTATTTCAAATTCTTACACATAGTAATGTTTTTTTTTTGCATTGATGAAGTATGTAAGTTGCATTAGTTTGTGTAGATTTGAAAGGATTTTTGGGTTGTTAAATTACACCTAAATACTTTTGCATTTGAACCACAAGTTTAATGGTTGTTTTATCTTTGACAGGTTAAGTGCATCAGTGGAGGATTGAGAAACAAGAAAAATAGAGACTTCAAGCAATGAGAACATCAAGGGAATGAAGGAGCAATGACAAAGCACAATTCAAGGTAGCAATATTTGGTGTCACGGTGTAAGGCCCTGGAAATTTCAAAAATGTCAATGTTCACTCTTGTAAAGTTTTAGAAATTTTTACAATGCGGCATACT
>JAYJMB010003291.1:0-14267 GCA_036873735.1 Pouteria campechiana
GATCGACCCTTGCATAAGCACACTAGACTATACATCGACCGTGCACTTGCGAGGTATTAAATTTGAGCCATCAACATGTCATACATTATTCACAACTTGATACAATCATAATCTCATGCTTAAATAATAAATTACAAATTTCAATGGGATTCCAATTCCATTACTTTACCATACCATCAATTGTCTTCTAATCTTGTTCATCTGTCCTGATCCTCAATTGGGAGTCTTATAGTCATGATTTCAATGCACATTACATTATTATACAAAGCTATACGATTATGGAATGCTTCCTATTCCATACATACATATAGTCATATGATATATTATGTCATTTACACAACTAAGGAAAATCACTTATCCCATCTTTATTACCCATTAAAAATATCACAATAGGGAATTATCCTTTCCCCATTAATTCATATAATGAAAGCACATCAATATAACATACTATCAAATTTTAACATGGGATATACTCCTCCCATCTATTCTTTCCATCACACACTTGGGATATTCCCTATCCCTTCCATATAGACATCTATACACAAGAATAAGCATATTATGGGATACTCTCTATTCCCATTACTCACATGTCTAAATCAAGGACCAATTTGACTATGAGATATTCCAAATCCCCAACATTCATGTATAACAAACATAATAAAGAATGAATCTAGGGATGTGTTGCCCCATCAATCCAACATGCATACCAATGTTCATAGCCATACACATATAAGAAATAAACATTCATGGGATACTCCATGTCCCCAATCATTCATGCATTTGTCATACCCAACAAATATTAATTTTTAAACAAGCATGGGATATCTACAATCCCTCATCCAAAACACATATGCCCGGAATAAACATGGGATGCCTACTATCCCCATCCATTCATTCAAATCAAACAGGGGGCCACCTACGTACCTTAGGCCTTTAGCTCTAAACCACTTTCCTTGAGGTTTGTCTTTCCGTCCTTCTCAGATCATCCTATACAGGGCTACAATGCTATTTATAATCATGTATATCATATATCACATTTTATTAAAATTTCTTTCATAGCCAATCTCAGGCTATACTCATCATATATCTTATATACTCATGGTTAATACTCAACTAACCTTAAGGATAATTCATTTAGGCTTTAATGCTTTTAATTCAATCGATTTATGGCACACATAGCCTATACACAAAAATCCACTTTCAATTGCATCTAGGTCATGACCTAAAACATGTTTCATAATTCCAAATCATCTTAAACAAGTCCCCATATGTTATAATCAATGCATTAAACATTTTCCCCCATGATATCTTACCAAAATTAAGAAAATCCCTAATTTTTGCTATTCATAAAAAACATTAGCTTTGAAATTTTCATTATTTCTCATGCAAAATCATCATAATCATTGTATTAAGCCATTCCCTCATGAATTTATGCCTATGTACATTAATTTAAGCCCAAAATTCTATCATTTCCCCAAAATCACAAATCCTAGTTTAGCCAAAAACCGAATTCAGATGGAAAAAAGCTTCTTACCATAGAATTGAAGCATGGCTGACACACATAAGCATGAATCTGAGCCCAAATCTCCACAAGCTCCCTCAAATTCGAAGAAAATTAGATTTTCTTCTGTTTTCCACAGCCCAAAGTCTCAAAACCTAGGTTTAGATCCAAGCTTAAGTTATTTCCCACCTAAATTTTCTTATTTTCAAGCCAAAATCACAAGGATTTGAGGTGGGTAAGGGCTACGGCATGAGGAGTGGGCATAGGGAAGAAAATAGATGAAAATGGTGTGAAATGGGATGAACCAACTTTAAAAAGTCGGGTTGCTACCACTCGCTTGTCGCCCGCCATCAAACCGCTGGTGCTTGGGACCGTAGTCAATATGGCAGTCATTTTCCATGCCACCTGCCACTATCCAGCAGGGTTTTTCTCCCTAGATCCAACTACAGACGCTTTCCCAGTCGCTCGCCATACCACCGGGGGAGCACGGGTGCCTCCCATACTGCCTGCAGTCCTGTCTCCGCTATTTCTACTATTTTTTTAACATATTCACTATGGCCAAACACAATTATCCAAAAATTAACACCCTAGGTGTTACAAGTAGTTGACTCAAACCACTATAAAAATCTCTGCCCAATTACTTGCTTCCATTATCTCCTATTGGATTGCTAGAGGGACGTTAATCCTGTAATGGATAAAAGTATAATTTTTAATAATCCAATTCACCTCTCCCCTCTTGATTATTTGCCTAGCAAATGGGACCAATAAGTCATATAAGAGCAGGCTATATAGGTACTTGTAGAGATCTATATGGTAAACCCCTCATCCTCCACTCATATGTTCGAGGGGCAATCTTCTACCTAGCCGCCTCTATTTGATGGAAATAACTTTGCTTATTGGAAGTTGATGATGTAACAATTTATCATGGCCAATGATATGGAGTCTTGGAAGGCCATAGCTATATGAATAATGCTTTCTACAAAAGAAATCAGTGTTTGGACCAAAGAGTAAGCCCTTGATGTACAAAATAATGCAAAAGTGACGAACTCATTATTTTGTGGTGTATCTTCTACTGAGTTTGACAGAGTATCATCATGCACCACTACCAAAGATATTTGGGATAAGTTGGTGTCTATTTATGAAGGTTCCTCTCCAATCAAGGGGACTAGGAGGAACATGCTCATAAGAGAGCTAGAGAACTTTAGAATGAGAAAGGGTGAGAGTACATCAGAAATGTATGCTCATTTTTCTAAAATTACTAATCCTTTAAAAGGTCTAAAAAAAAAAGTTTCTAATTCTAAACAAGTGATGAAGATCCTATGAGCACTATCTGAGTCCTAAAAATAGAAGATCACAACTATAGAAGAGCCAAAGGCTCAAATTGAACTCAAGATTGATGACCTTAATAGCTCTCTGATGTCTCATAATTTGATCACGAGTAAAAGAGAAGAGCCAGTAAAATAGAAGAAAATAATGGCTCTCAAAGTAGCCAAAGAAAGCAATAATGAATCAGATTCTCAAATAAAAGATGAAGTGGCCACGCTAGCTAGAAATTTTAAATAATTTGTAAGAAGCAATAGAGGCAACAACTTCAGAAAATAACCTCAACAAGGAGAAAATTGAAGAATTGAAGAAAAAGAGACTTGCCTATTTGCCACAAGTGTGGAGGAGTTAGACACATGATTGCAACATGTCCTAATCAAGAAAGAGTGGATCTAAATGAGAAAGAAGAAAGAATGGGAAAGAACAAAAAAGAAAAACACTTCAAGAGGCCACTAAGAAATCAAGCCAGATGAATGTATGTGAAGGATGAAGACTCCTTAGGCACCAGCTCAAGCGAAAGAGAAGATTAAAAAGTGGGGAAGCCGGCAAGAATCTGCTACATGGCTCATGTAGCAGATTAATACACAAGCCAACTCTCCACCAATGATCAATGCACAAACAAATTGAGGACTGAGGTAAATTCTTACTATTCTTATTCTTTAGATTCTTCAAGCTTCACCAATGGATGTAATAAATATAATGAGCTTGATGAATTGCAGCAATTATATAACTATCTCTTAAATGAGTTTGAAATTCTTAGACAAAAATTCACCAAGAAAAAAAGACATTTTGATGCTATAATCAAAGTAAATGCAATTCTAGTTGAAAGAAATTTATCTTCGGAAAATGAAGCAAAAAATCTAAAAAAGGAGATAGAAATATTAAATAGTATGTTGGACAAATTCTCCAACCCAAGAGAATTCGTCACTAGGTTCCTGCACATGACTAGACAAAATAATAATAGAGGACTTTGATAAGTGAATTTAATTCACTTTTATCTAGTGTTGAACAAGCTTATTTACTAGTTTATCCTTGAGAATTTAGATGCATTTCATGCGGTTTTGCTATGTTTTTCTAGGTATGTTGAAGAGTGGAAGAATGGAGCAAAACCAAGGTAAATAAAAGTTGTAATTGAATGGTGAAAGGAAGGTGAGGATGTAGAAGGCAAAACATGCATTAAAGTGGACAACAACATTGGTGCCACGGTGCCCAAGCCAAGGCTGTGGCATCCAACATGAATGGAGCAACCATTGCAGACAGTACAATGGGCACTATAGCAGCAGCAACAATGCAAGATTTTAGCTCCATAATGGCATAGTTTTTAAGGGTTTATGAGAGGCTCTGTTGGGGGAAGTTTTTTAGAGGGATTTTTGCTAGGTTTTTAGAGAGCTTTTTGAGAGATTTTGAGGAGGCTTTGAATAGAAGAAGATCAGTTGTCAAAGATCAAGAGAAAGAGCTCGAATTCAAGGATTGGAAGTCAAGAAAAAAGGAGAAGATCTTGATTTTCTTTGTTTCAATTGCTTTTCTTTCCTTGTTATTGTGGAATTTATTTTGGAGATTTGAACTATGATGATGTTAGCTTTTTGTTTTCTTCATTTATGCTACATCATGAGTAGCTAAACTCCTCCTTCTAGCGGGGAGATAGATTTTATGTGAATTTCATGGTGTGAGCAATCAATTACATGATTGACATTGTTATTGGATTGTTTGTGATGTTTTATGATTAATGATTCTAATTTATTGGCCACTTATTGAATGATCTAGTATTTAGGGTTTGAGACTGGGAAGAGGTAATCTTGAATACGATCTAGGGATCACAACATAAAATCATTAAGATGACTCAGGAGAGCTTCTCAGTTTTATGAAATCATTACAGAAAATCATAAATCTTAATATATTCCTAAAATTTTAATTTTTATAGGGATATCAAAATCAGAATTTTGGAAATAGATACTTGAATTGGCACTCGTGAGAGGGAGTTGAGTGTTTTTAGATTCTTTATTTATAAACCAATTCAATGGTCAACATAGAATGAGTCGTAAACATCATGACTGAAGGATAAATGAAATCAATCATCTAGAGTTTTCATACCTTAATTTATTTTATTCAAAGCTTATCCATTTTATTTATTATTCAATTCTTATTGATTGGCTATCTAGAAAAAGTTAGAATTATTCATAACAATAGAGAGTGATTAATTGAAATACACAATCCCTATGTGTACAATACTCTCTCACTAATATATTACAAAACTTGATGTCATACACTTACGGTATAATTTATAGTGATCAAGTTTTTGCGTCGTTGTTGGGGATTGGCATCATTTTGATTATTCACTAATATTATAAAAAGATAATCCTAGCTTTAATTTGGATTTTTGTATTTAGTTACCATATTCTTATTTCTTTTTTCTTTTATTGAGATACATTCAATTTCTTTAGCACTCATAGTAGTGTATGCTAAATCCAAGAAATACCAATTTAACTTCTTTGGATCCAGAAATTGAGAAAATACTACAAGAAATTCAAAAAGTGAAGCAAGTCGAATCCAACACAGTGGCAAAACCAGAACAAAACCAATTGAGAGAAGAACAAAACTAGCCGAGAGTAGATTAGAACCAACAGAGACCAATCAAGGATTATTTCTAGCCAATGGTCAATGAGAACTATTCCAGCATCACCCATCCAGTGTTCAACATTAATAACTTTGAGTTGAAGCCAACACTAATCAATATGGACTAGCAAAACTAGTCTGGGGGTTTGCCAAGTGAACACCCAAATATCCACTTGGCGATGTTATGAGAAATCAGCGACATTGTGAAGAAGAATGGATTACCAGATGACGCCATCAGGTTGAGACTCTTCCCATTCTTGTTGATAGATAAAAAAAAGGTTGGTTGCAGTGTCCGCAACAAGGAAGCATAATGACATGGGATGAGATGGTGGAGAAGTTTCTATCAAAGTTCTTTCCTCTAGCTAAGACCACTCAAATCAGAAGCAAGATAGGCCAATTTTGACAATTGGACTTCAAACCACTCCACAAATGTTGGGAGAGGTTCAAGGATTTGCTAAGAAGATGTCCATAACATGGATTCCCTGATTGGCTTCAGATCCAGTTATTCTACAATGGATTGAATGGCCAAATGAGAACCATAGTTGACGCTACATCTAGAGGCTCATTGATGACTAAGACTATAATTAGTGCATATCAATTACTGGAAGACATGACTTCCAATACATTCTAGTGGCCAAATGAAAGGAACATGTTGAGGAAAGTAGTAGGTTGCTATGAGGTGGACTCGATCACAGTCCCAACTACATAGATGTCCTCTTTGACACATCAATTGGCCATCGCCAACTCAGTATGTAAGGGAGCATCTATTACAGGAGAGTCTTCATCTTCTTCTCTACCAATCAAAGCATACACAGTTATAGACCCAACCAAAGAACAAGTATAGTACATCAACAATAAGGGTTATAGTAACTTCCAGGGGAACAATAAGCAGAACCAATATTATCCTGGAAATTGGAGGAATCAGCATAATCTACCTTATGGTGATCAAAGGAACATAATGAACCATCCTCCTAGGTTTCAATAGCCACACCAATCTCAACCAGAGTAGAAGAAGCCATTCATAGAAGACCTCATGAGCACTTTTTAAAATGAGAGTCAAAACTAGTTTTCCACGAATGAGTCAAGACTTGATAACATAGAAACAACTATGGGAAACATCAATGCTTCTATCAAGTCTTTTGAGATGCAGATCGGACAACTTGCAAGGTCTTCCAATAGTTCGAACGGGGGTAATTTTCCAAGCAATACAAAGAAGAACCCAAGGGAGCGTTGCAATGCCATAACTTTGAGGAGCGGAAGAGAATTAGAATCACCCAAGATGCAAGGAGAGCCACAACCCTTTTTAGAAGTAAGAGAAAGCCAAGATACAAACCAAGGAGAGAGAAAGGAAGAAGAAAAGCAAGAGGAACCAAAAACAGAAGATTACCAACTAGGGAGGATCACATTTCCACATAATCCTCCTATTCTAAAACCCAAGCTCCTTCTCCCTCAATGATTTTAGAAAAATAAGATTGATGAATAGCTCAGTTAGTTTCTGGACATTTTAAAAAAAATTCACATAAATATTCCTTTTGCAAAGGCCCTGGAGCAAATGCCCAACTATGCTAAATTTATGAAAGAGATCATGTCCAAGAAGCGAAATTTGAAGGAATTCAAAATAGTGAAGCTAACAGAGGAATGCAGTATTGTTCTACAAAGGAAGCTCCCTCAGAAACTGAAGGACCTAGAGAGTTTTACTATACTGTGCATCATAGGAAATTTCTCTTTTCATAAGGCATTATGTAATTTAGAAGCATGTAACACCTTAGAGTGTTAAATTGGGAGAATTTTCTTGAATCATCTTATTGGGATAAAAAGTATATGAATTTATGAAGTATGAGGGATTATGGAGATAATACATGATATAATTTTTAGTTAATTGAGGTGTCTTATTGTGTATTTAAACATCATAGGTATGGGGAAATATGATGGTTAGAAGCTTTGTGAAAAAGTCAAGGCATAAAGTCAAGAAAATAGAGAAATAGAGAGGGCAGCAGGCCAATGTTGTGGCACTAAAATTCAATGTCACGACACTAGAATCCAATGCCATGGCATTACTTCAAAAAGATAATTTTTGAAATGGGCAACAGTTTAATGTTGTGACACTGGAATCCAATGCCACAGCATTCAATTTGGTGTTGCGCTGGAGCAGCAAAAAATTTGACTTTTTAAAGGTAGTTTCAACCCATTTTTCATTCTTATTTTCTTCCTCTCTTCTCTCACACCAAAACCCTTGCCCTAGCTCCTTTATACCCAAATTTCTTGCCCCTAGGCGTGTAATCATCCAAGCATGCATTTAAACTTTGGTTTTAGCCATTTGAACGGTGGAAGAAGATGGAAACTCAATTTTGCTGCAATCCATGGTGGGTTCTTGAAGATTTGGGGTCGGTTTCTAGTTCTAATGTGGAAGCCATGCACGAAAATGATGGAAAGTGGGTTTTCCTCAATTAGTTTCAAAATTTGTATTTGGCTAGGGTTTTTCAAAATCCATGAACAATGATTTTTGGGAGAAATTGATATGAATTGATGTATATTCATGTGGGAAATGACTAATTCATTAATTATAGTGTTTTGAGGCTTGTTTAAGGGTGAGAAATCTAATTTTGGACAATGACCTAATTAGAGGTTGGAAAGGGCTTTTTGTGTATCAAGTGTTTAAACAAAAATTAGTTGAATTAAAGGCTTTATTGACTTGTTTTAAGGATGGTTACATGTTTATTATGTTGAATACAAAATGAATGTTGTAAGAAAGTAAGGTTCTTTGAGACACCTTGATAAGAAAGTGTATTTTAAATAGTGCCTATCACCTGTATGATGAAATGCTTCCAAGAAGAAAATGAAGTAATGGACTAATTATATTATAGCCTAGTTTTGTGGCTAATATTAAAGTGCAAGTATGCACTTGAAAGGTATATAGACCTACCAATTATAGTATCTAGAAATTATAATTCATTGGCTTGATATGAATTGGTTAAAGTTTCCTTTGTAAGTGAATGGAATTGTGTATATGTAGGGCAATTAAGCCTAACTTGGAATTAAGGAATGTGAGGACTTGTGCTAGTGTGGTGCTATGGTTTTTTAGTTAGATAAGTAGGCTCTTTTCTGGTTGAATGTATTGCTGAATGGGGATAATGATTCTCCCATGCTTTTCTAAAGGTTGACATTATTATGTTTTGTGAATGTTTGAATAGTGGTGGTAGCAAGTATCCCATGATTATGTATTGAATGGTATTCATTATACGATGTGACAATGTGAATGTGATAAGATAAAGATTGTTCCTTGATTGTGTTGATGTGCATTTTGTTATAAATGTGTGGATTGATGGGGATAGTGTGTATTCCCTTATTCTTTCTCTATTATGCATGGATGAATGGGAATAGAGATTATCCCATGATTCTTCTTTTTGTTATATATTCAGTGAATGTGTGGAATTAATCGGATGAGGGATATCCCATGATTAAGCTAATATGTATTATATTTTGTGAATGTGTATAGTAATAGAATGGGGAGCATTCCATGATCTTATATATATGGGCATGATACATGAATTTCTTTTAATATAATATTTGCATGGGTGTGACAGGATATGTTTCATGCTTGTATGGTAGAGTTCTAATATTTGTGGTAAGGCATAATTCTAATATGTTGTGCCTGAAGTGCATGATTATTATATGAGGTGCCTTTATGGCACAATTATAGTATAAGTGCCTAGAGTTGGTATGTTGTGCCTAGATGGCATAATCTTAACTAATGGGATATGTTATGTACCAGAATGATGTGGCATATGGTACCTATAAATATGTCAGAATGGTGTAGAATGTTACATTGGCAAAATGAGGACTTAGGCCTCACAGTACGATTAAATTATCATGTATTTATTCATGCTCTAATTTTGGACATGCTATTTTTGTGTGATTATTATTTCTATTCAGCCTACTTACTGAGTTCACCAAGACTCACACCTTCTTATTCTTATTTTTTAGTTGACAGGTTAGGCAATGAGGCCCAACTGTGGGTTGGGCTTGAAAGCAAGAATTGAAGAAATTTTCTTTCTGGTATGGTGAATTGGGATTGTAATCCCAGAATGTATTTGTATAATTGTATTTAAAAGATTTCAAATGATGTATATAGGGAAATGTATTGGCATGTCATATTGATAACTATCTATGAACTTATGGGAGGATTTGTATTATTTCCAGCTATGTTTATTGCCATCATGATGCGACTAAGGTCTTGGACAACTTTGGGTGTATGTGGGTGTGTGTTTTATGGGTTATGCTACCATTTTATAGTTATTGAAATTATAGTGTTGTATGATACCTGATTGCATAGGTATATATCTTTATATTTCAAGGTGGACTCTACCAGATTTTTGACAAAGTATTCCCCTTAAAATGAGGAAATTATAGGGAGATGAAAAAATGCATGGGTTGTTAAGTCTAACCCAACTAAGCTTGATTTTGATGACAAATGAGATTAAATAACTTAGTTTTGATAATGAAAAAACAAATGGGTGAAGAATTAAAGTACCAATAAGTTACTTTCTAAGTTATGTAACATTAAATATCAAAACAGAATAAGGAGAGTAACTGCTCATAATCAAAGGTGTTAGTTGTAAAATTATTACATTAACCCTTTAAAGGAATATAATAAAAAGAAATGCTCAAACAAAAAATTATTCAAAAACCACTAAGAAGTAACTTAGGATCTATTCAGAAACTTGGCATGATAGTTAGAAGTCAAGAAGAAACCAAGAATCAAATCAGAAGTTAATCAGAAGATATTCAGAAGTACGTCAGAACGATATGAGAAACAACATACGAAACTCAGAAGCACTTAGAAGTTACCAGACGTAACTCAGAACCATGCCAAAAGTAGATAAGAACTTCCCTAGAATCAAAACATAGCATTATTGTAAATTAGAGGATGAAAACAGAAGTTTCATCGAGATTATAAAAGCATGTTAGAAGTAAAACATAAAATGTTTCTACACTCAAAAGTTCTTCAGAAGAGCATTAGAAGCAATACCAAGGGACACAAAATTATGCCAGTAGAAATCTCGGCATGTCAGAAGCAACTTAGAATGCTGACACATTATGTAGAAGCAATGTAGAATGCTAACACACTACACAAAAGCAATGCAGAACGTTGACACGCTACACAGGAGTAATGCAGAACATTATCTTGCTACACAAAAGCAATGTAGAAATGCTACACAGAAGCAACTAAGAATACTGACACAATGCACAGAATCAATTCAAGAAGGCATGAGTCAATGAAGAATAACAGTAGCAAAATCTAGGTCTCATAGGTAAATTGGAAGCTACTCAAAAGTTCTTCAAAAGCTTAGAAATTGACCATTGAAGGATGAAATAGTGCACATAAAATCTGAAGAGTATAGTGCCAAAAATTTACTTAACATAGAAATTTTGAAGAATCACTTTAGAAGTTTTGTTAAGCTATGGATCGAAGGACAAAAGTTTTGGGCACTTTACTCATAATTTCTTAACCCCAACAGTTTGCAAAAGTCGTTGCCAACCTTGCCCAACTAATTTGAAAATGATGCCAATGGTTGTAATAGCTAAATATTTTCAAAGCCTATATAAAGAAGATTAAGGCAATAATTAAATATATAGAAAACACACTGAAAATCATTTGATCCAAGAAGAGCATTCAGAATCTTCCATTATTCAACTCCAACTGCTATAACACGACTAAAGCATTCAAAGCCTTCAAAGCCAAATTTGCATCAACTTCGAAAGGAGTTTGAATTTGATCTCACTGCATATTTTGTTTATTTAATTAATTTTTATTTCTTATACATGTCTGCCTAAGTCAGAGGCATTATTTTGTACATTCCATTTGGAAAAATAAGTGAGTTAGATGGTATACTCTGTGAAACCAACAGTTTGTAAAAGTTTCTGGTTAGTTTTGAAAAACCAGTAAGTTAGTTGCTAAGCTTGGAAACCAATATGTATAAGTTAGTTAGTGAGCTTGGAAACCAATGTGTAAAAGTTTCTGCTAAGCTTGGAAAACCAGTAAGTTATTGGTGAACTTGTAAAACCAACAAGTGTTTTAGTGGAACTTGAGTTTAGAGAAGTAGAGTAGGAACCTAGGAAGGGCTGACCCACTATAAAAATATTATGTGTATGTGTTGTGAGCTATTCTTTCTTTTATCCTAAGCATATCTCTTTAGTTATTGGCCAAAATTTTTAAAAGATCATTTTACCCTCCCTCTTGAGCTTCCATCTAGTTAGGGACCAACAAGTGGTATCAGAGCAGGCTTCACTAGTAATCAATTACTAGTATATTAACTTGTGAAGAGATTCAAATGGTCAATATGTTCCACAAATCTACTAAAGGATAATCCACTTCTCAAGCTCCACCTTTTAATCGAACCAATTACGGGAATTAGAAGATAAGCATGCAAAATTTCTTGATTGCCATAGATTACCAATTATGGCTTGTAGTTGAGAATGGAAAGAATGTTGCAAAATAGAAGGTAAATATACACCAGAAGATATTCAAATGGTAGAATGTGATGCTAAGGCAAAGAATTTCCTCTACTATGCACTATCTTCATCTGAATTTGAAAAGATTTCTGCTTATGACTCAGCCAAGGAAATCTGGGATGAATTTTAGGTAGCACATAAAGCTACAAATCAAGTAAAAAAAATTAAGATTAATATTCTAGTGTAGGAATATGAAACTTCTCCATGAATGAATCAGAAACCATTTCTGAAATGTTGGGAAGGTTTCAGTAAATCGCCAATGGACTAAAAAGATTGGGAGAGAAATATGAAGAACCTAAGTTAGTTAAGAAAATCTTGAGATCTCTTCCTAGATTTTGGATGCCTAAAGTGACTACTATCCAAGAAGCAAAGAATCTGGATAAAATGATAGTGGAAGAACTCATGGGATCACTTATGACCCATGAAGCCTTAATGAAGCAAAAGGTTCTAGATGAATTTAAAGGCAAGAAGATTACTTTACAATCTGAATCAAAGAATGAAGAATCTTCAGAAGAAGCCTTAGTGAGTGAAGATGATGAGGATATAGCAATGATAACCAGAAGATTTAAAAATATGATAAAAAAAAATGAAAAACAACTTCAAAAGCAATAACAAGAGTAAGAAAAAGAAAAAGGAGATTCCAATATGCTACAATTGCAATAAGTCTAGACACATGAGATTTGACTGCCTAGAACCAGACAAAATGCAAGGAGACAAGAACAAAATATATAATTCCTACTTTGATAAAAAGAATAATTCTAAAAATAGGAAATTTGAAAAGAAAAAGAAAGCAATGATTGCATGTGAAATGTTGAAAAATATGATGTAAGAAATCTTGAGTGAAACAGAAGAAGAAAATGAAGCTCAATTAAGTTCATTCAACTCCAAAGAAAGAAATTAGGAGGAGCATCATATAGGAATAAGGTTTATGGTCATCCATGAAGATGAGATAAATTCAAAAACTGAAACTTTTGATTTAGAAGAATTATTAGAAGAGTTATATTCAGATTTCAAAACTTTAAAAGTTAAACATAAAGAAACAAAAAAAGAACTAAAAAGAACAATCTATGAATGTTCCAAGTTCAGACAAGAAAACACTTGGCTCAAAACTAACCAAAATCTTAACATAGAACTTGAGCAAACAAAAGAAGAAAATCATGCCCTTAGAAAAACATTAATTTCTACATTATTTAAACTAAAGGTGAAAAGGAAAAGTAGAGAAAATCAAAGAAAGAAAAGTAGCACTCATGGAAGAAAATTAGAACCCAAACAGAACTTAATTTTGGTACAAAAAAATATTGTTAAAATAATAAATTCATCAATATCTATAGATAATAAATTAGTAGCATCTAAAAAGCAATGGGTGCCAAAATATTTTGCTACTAACCTACCTAGACCCATTCCTAAATGGGTACAAAAAATTAGAGCTTGACCTTATTATTACAGGTGTACTTAAGAGCCACAAGGAGTAGTAAATGGTATATTGAAAGTGGTTGCTCAGGACACATAACAGGAGGGAAGGAGCTATTCATAGAATTAAAAGCTAAAAATGGAGGAATAGATACCTTTCAATATAATGGAAAAGGTAGAGTGGTTGGAATTGGTATGATCAACCAACCTCCTTTTCTATCACTATTTCAAATGTTTTACTAGTAGAAGGATTCAAACACAATCTTTTAAATGTTAGTCAATTCTGTGATAATGGTTACAAGTTTGTGTTTGAATCACATATATGTTCTATATAGATAGTTCAAATTCAATTGTAGTACTTGGCAAAAGATGTGGACATGTGTATTTAGTAGATTTGAGTGATATCCAAGTCAAATATCTTATTGTGAATAATGAAGAATCTTTGTTGTGGCATAAAAGATTGAGACATGTCAACAAGTTCATGATTGAAATACCATATAACGAAGATCTTGTTATTAGCTTACCCAAATTAAAGTTTGATCAGAATCATTCAAATCAAATAAAGAAGTATACATAGCCAAATCACTTCAATTGCTACACATGGATCTTGTTGGACTAACAAGAACTAGAAGTATTGAAGGGAAACATTATGCATATGTCATTGTGGATGACTATTTTGGATTCACCTGGATAATGTTTCTTGCATCCAAAGATGAGTCTTTTTCATTCTTTGAAACATTTACCAAGTGTATATAGAATGAACAAGATTCTCATATAGTAGCCATAAAAAGTAATCATTATGAAGAATTTAAAAACTAGAAATTCACTGCCTTTTGTGAAAGCAATGGAATTTTACACAAATTCTCAGCACCATGAACGCCTCAACAAAATGGATTAGTTGAAAGGA
>JAYJMB010003293.1:0-14264 GCA_036873735.1 Pouteria campechiana
TTTAATTTTAAATTGATCAATTTACATTATTTTGACCTGAAATGTTGATCAAACATTTTTCATATTATTTGAAATCTACAAAAACATTTTCAGGTCAATTGGATATTTATAAAATAGAAAATAAGAATTTTATTTTAGAAATTATGTATAGGTATTCTACGGCCCCAGGAGTGCCAGTAAAATTTAGTTTTGGCGCCTGATTGGCTTGGAGCCTAGTGTGGCTCATTTATGTATTTTATAAGGGCTATGGGGCCAACTTGTGTCCTCCATGTGGCGAGGAGTGGCCTAGTTGGCCAGTGGGCGATTTGTGTGGGCAGCCGGCGCAGCCGGGCGTTACTATCGGCTTGGATAACCTAATTGCTATGATTGGCCTAAGTAGCTTGTGTAGGCGTGTTTATGGAGAACTGGCACTCTTTTGAGGTGACGAGAGCGGGGTGCCACTAGATACAGCAATATAGCTGTGTGGACCTGGCAAGCTTCTAGCCAGGAGTGCTAGGATGGACCTGACACGTTGAAGAGTGAAAGGATAGTGTTCTGGTTTGTGTGCCTCTCGGGGAGGAGTGTGTGGATGGTAGTGGGGTACTATACGGGTATAAGAGGTAATCGTGGATTGGCAGATACAAAAGGGCAGTATGACTTATCGATATTCGAGTGGGTATTGACCGATTAACTATGTATATGATATCATTATGAGTATGTGTATAAAATAATTAATGAAATGTTAATATTAAAATCTTAATAAACCTGGCCACTGACTGACTATGACATCCTGCATATGGCATGACATGTTTTGCTTATTTGTATCATTGTTTACTATTCTATTTGGCGTTGTTTATTACATTATTTATAGTCATGTTTTTCCACTTACCTACTTACTGAGTTTTGCCCAAACTCGCCCTTTTATTTAAATTTTAGCTGACAAGTCAGAGGACGGAGCCCAACAGGGTGTTGGGTCTCTCTACGGGGCTAGGCCGTGACACCAGTAGAGGCTTTACTCATTTTCATGATGTATGGGGATGTATATGGTTGGATGGATTTTGAATGTATATGAGATATGTATCATTACTTAGTTTTACAGCATGTCATTTTATGGTGTGGGTGTATATGATTTGACAGCTAGGGTATAGTGTACCCCGATCTTGGTCTGTGGGTATTGTAGTGATGTGTGTTTGGAGGCGACAGTTATATAATTTATGTAGAAAATGGTAGGGCTTGGAGGTGGCAGTTATATAATTTATGTAGAAAATGGTAGGGATTGGAGGTGGCCATATTATATTTGCATATTTGTTATATAATTATTGTGGTTTAGCATGTTGTATACAGGATAATGGTGGTAAATCAGGGGAGACTCTATCAGAATTTTCTCTGAATTTACCACTAATAATGCTCTAAGGAGGAGGGGTGTTACAATCATATACCAATATAATAATTAAATTAATAAACATAGAACAATAATCTAAATTGACCCATTTTATCCACAGCCCAAGAACTTTATCACACCATGATGACACTATACTTTAGAGGAAACATATCATGTTGTCACAATATTATATATCATTTTCTAAGACATGTTAATCCATTTCTTTAATACATCAGTTACAATTTTACACAATTATGCAAATTCACCTTTAAACAAATATACAATGGGATTCTAATCCAAACATTGAAACATATCATCCAAAGGTCTTTGGTCTTTCTCAAGAATTCCTTTGCTTGACCTATCAACTAAAAATTTAAATAAAAAGGTGTGAGTCTAGGCAACTCAGTAAGTAAACAAATGCATTAAATGATAATTAATCCATAATTATCACATCCCACATTAAACAACCAATATCCATAATTTTAAATAATCACAAAATGGATATAAGTTTATTAATTAACACCAAATGAAGGAATCCATGTATTTCCAACTAATCAATCTACCTCATATTGAATCAATTTAAAATTTAAATATACAACAAAGGGATATTTTCTATCTCTTACATTAGATACTCAAACTAAATCGAACATCAATCATTCTAATCCAAGGGATATTCATTATCTCTAACAACTAAGCAACATCAATCTTAACAAATATGGGATATTTACTATCCCTAGTCAACACATACATGTCTAATTCATACAAATGGGCTAATTCCCATACATTCAACAAAACATGCCCAGATTTTAAACAAAGGGATAAACATTATCATAGATATTTAATGAGACAAATGCCTACTTACCTTAGGCCTTTGGCTCCAAATCACATCTCTCTAGCTCTACAACTTTCATCCTTCTCAGATTATCCTGTACAGGGTAACAATCCCTAATCATTTACAAAACAGTTTTACTAATGTGTATTGAGCCAAACACTTATTCCTTTTCATACATTACTAATCCAACAAGATTATCAAACCTTTATTCATTATTTGTTACTTTGTCATATCCAAAATAATTTTTCATTGAAGCTCTTCAATAATTATGTACTAATACTCGTGCTTAATTCATCCCCAAAACATCACAATCAACTAATTACATATTTTCCCATTGCGATTACATCTAAATCATAAGTTTTCCCCAATTATTAACATTCACCAAACCCTAACCAACCTGAATCATTTGTTTTATACCCAATCAGGTTCAAACAGAGTCTAATGTATGCCTTAATCAAATCCCCCATGATTTTCATATGGATTCATGTCAATTTTACCCCTAGCTTAGCAAATCATGATTCTCTATGTCCAAACCATTATAATCAATTCACCAATTCATTCAGCCATGAATTTATAACCATATACATCAATTTAAGCCCTAAAATTCTCTTTTTACAAATTATTTTCCAAACTCTAGAATTCAAAAATCTAAAATTTGGTTGGGAGATTGGGCTTACCTTCGCTTACAAGTGTAGCCATCCTCTCTAAACGAGGATCTAAGCTCCCAAATTCATGTAGCTCATTCCATTTTGGGGAAATCTAATGTTTCTTCTATTTTCTTTTATTTTTCCATGGTGCAAATGGGGGAAATTGGGTTTAAATCAAAGATAACTAGATTTGATGGTTAGGCTAGGTGATTTCCTGGCAAACAAAGCCAAGAATCAAGCTTTGGCATGATGGGTTTCAAGATATGGGAGCAAGGGAAAAAGAGAGGGCATGAAAAATGAAATGAAAAGGGCCTAAAAAGCCTTTAAAAAGTTGCATTTTGGGTACTCTAATGCACCACTGGAACGATGTCGCAGCATCAAAAACCTATGTCATGGCATCCTATTTAATGCTACAACATCAAATTCTGATGCCTCAACATCACCCTTGCTGAAGGCCTTGAAAAATAAAAATTTTCAAGTGAAGCTGCGGCATCAAAAACTAGTGTCATGGCATCAAAATTCCAATGTTGCAGCATTAATTTCTGATGCCTCGGCATCCACCTACTGGATGCCCAACCTGATAGCCAGACTCCATTTTGGTATTTTGAGTATATCTTTTACATAAGAGATCCAAATGACATGATTTTTGAGATATTGCAAATATAACTTCAATATCTACAATTTTCATGTTAAATACCTTTTCCAAATCATCTCACATCTATGTTAAAAATTTAATTAAATAGATTAAATTTGGTATTTTTGGTACTTTTTACACATATGGAGCAGGTTTGGTACATTGATCATAACCTTCTCATATAATATCTAAATCATGTGATTTTTGATTTTTTTAGAAAATAATGTCAAGATCTACAACTCTTATATTGACCAAGGTTTCAAATTATTACATTATCCATCTGAAAAATTGATCACAAATGACCCTTTTTTCAAATTTAGCATTTTCTTTATATAGTCTTGTGCTCCTTTTGTTTTTCTCCATTTGTCCTTTGTTTTTATCTCATATTAATCCATCCTTAATCATAACATATAAACATAAAATATCATACAAAAATCCATAATAATGTCCTCAAATAATAAAATCAAATCATATTTTAATCAGCCCATTCACATGTATATCCAACTTCCACCACAATCGTTCCACACTTATATGTAAATAATAGCTTAATATTTTCAAAATTCTCAATCAGTTTACATTCATTATAAACTTAGTAATATTTCATCATACTTTCCATATCATAATGCCTCGGGTGTTACAAACTCCCCTCCTTACAAAAAGTTTCGACCTCGAAACTTTAAGCTACAAAATAGAGGTATCAAAATTTTAATTTCATAATATGCTACATAGTATTATATACCAATAATAATACAACAGTATAAGACAATGATGATAAAACTTTAATTTCATACTCATGATGTACACTATCTTTCAATTTAGGTTATGCAGTCTCATTACACACTATTATCCACATAAGTCCTATCATCCATCCATCACGAATCAATCTCATATTTGCAAATGGAACTACTATCATGATGATAATACAAACAATATCACAAATCTCCAAGACCATCTAATTAAAATAGATTCCACTCATCTGTGGATCTTAAATTTCTATCTCTCGGCATTACTACCAACTTTTCTATCATCCATTGCCTACTATCAACCAGTACCATGCTCGAGAAGCTACTAACCAAAGTGGACATAACATGTACACAGCATCACCAGTTATTACATATATTTATTTAACCAACTCAATTCATTTATTATAATTCATCACATTTTTCTCTTACCAATATAAGATCAATCAATTCCTTTATCTCCGGCTACAATGTTACCAGATTCATGGCAGCATTATGGTTGCCACCTATGGTATCTCGCCATCACTGCAACACAGAAATATCAGGTTCACTATTTACATTAATTAGGGCAATTAGGTATATCCGTTAATGATACATACCATAATTATTCTATCTTATATAGTATATAATGATACGTCATGCATACCATAGCTTCTCATCTTTCTTATTTATAATTTAGTCAATTTTACATTATCAAAATGTCTATCCTCGACCAAGTGCCAAACCCTGTAGGGCCCCATTCCTCGTCAAGGTGCGTACATCCACATGTGCCATAAATGTCATAAGTGCAAAAATTGCATGAATGCTATGAATTTCACAATTACCAATGCCACAAATACCATAAATGTCATCATACTGCCACCCTAGCAGCCGTCACCTCGAGGGTGTCAAGTCATTCTATAATTGGACAAGGTGATCCACTTTCAAGTTGTGTTAGTCCACAAGTCTCATATAATAAGCAACTTAGTCTATTTCTAAATGGATTCATAAAGAATCAAAGGAGCCATCCTGGCAAGTATTCAAACCTCAAATACATGATAATCAAATTCTAGTAGGCATCTAATTTTCTAATACATATAAATTCAACACCAAGAGGCATCCAAATCCAAGCATGAACCTTAGTCATGCGTCAACGAAACAACCAAATATCAATTAAATAAATATCCAAAACTCAATTAAATAATCAAATGGCCAACCTCAATTAAATAGCCAAACATTCAAACTTATAATTATAGCCAAACTTTGTTCAAATAACCAAACTTGGACCAAAATTCCACAATATCCATATTTCCATGTAATCCTGACATTACACAAAACTCTAGTCATTCTACTTCCATATAAACTAAATACCTCATAAGGCATATCATACAATTTCACATTACTCATACATAATGTTTCAACAAACAATCCAATCATTTAACCCATAATCAATAAACATCCTCAATTTAAGCATGCCTCAATCAATCTACTCAATTTGAATTCATATTAAATCTAAACACATACATCTGATTTGTTAGACATTCATCTCACTTTATATTCAATCAGAATGTATGTCAACCAAAAGAACTAAATTTCACATACACAAATTTGTTAATCACCTTATCATTCAACACAATTCAATTTAACTATAACTGAATGTCAGTCAACACAATCATATTACAAATGCCAAATTCATCATTCACAATAACAAATTATTCAATTGAAAGGACTCACAACAAAGTTATTCCATCATGCATAAGCATATCATCTATCATAATCAAACTCTCTCATAAAGCATGCCATTTGCAAATCAAGTAATCAAATAGTCAACAAAGCTTACTCAACTATTTTAACCAAAGGAATTCAATGATTCTTGTACAAACCAATTAAACAAACTAAAAATGAAATCAATTTTCAGCACTTGTTCATGAAACTTTATAGTTTCATCATTTCAAATTCATATACTCCGTAAAGTAATAACAATTTAACTATGTAAACAAGATGCATATCAGCATCACCAAACATTCCAACAAGATGCATATAAGCATCACCACACTTCCTTGCACTACTCTAATCATAACAAATAATGATCATTTCATCTTAATCAAACACTCAATCAAACCATATTTATTTCATTTCAAAATCATCAATGTCATACCATAACCATTCATTTAAATAGCATTCTGTAATATCCTTGGCTTTGAGATAATGAATAATTTTATTGTGAAATAATGGTGCTATTTTTCTATCATGAGAATTGTTTAAAGTTGCAATTTTTATTTCATGAGGATTTTTAGGCAATCATGTCAAATTAATACTTAATTAATGTGGACAAAATAAATCAACTTGCTACCAAATTGTTACATGAAACATGAGTAATATGTTTTTGAATTTTTGTGCATTAATTGGTGTCAAATTACTATTTAATTTTAGCATGATCAAGTTTTATTAGTATGATGTTTAAACATGGTGATTAATAATGTAAATTAGGAAATTTAATATGATTTCTATAATTTTTATTCTTCTAAAGTAGTTTTAGTATTTTAACCATAACTTCTTCATATGAACTCAAAATTGGGTAATTTTTTTTGCATTGTTCAAAAACTTTCAAGGATTAGTACAATTTTCATGTTGAATATTCTAATTAAGCTCATATTTTGATTCGGGAGTACCACAAAGTGACACCTATTGAATTAGAGATGGTTGTAGTGTTTTGGCTATGAATTTTTTTTAGAAATTAGAATTTAGTGATTTTTGATTCATTGGAAAATACACAACAAATGATACAACTTTTTTGTGTTTACCACTTTTGATGAGTCAGCTCCCATAAGTGCGCAAATGACATTTATTACAATGACATGTGTATTTAGTTAAAATTGAATTTTTATGGAAATCTTGAATGTTAATTAATGATCAAATTGCTGTCAATGTAGGTGTGATTAAAAGTGCATATATAGTTGTTGAATGTGATGATTTAATTGTACAAAAAAATTTAGTTTATATGTGACATGGATTATGGTTATTAATTAGTATATTGCCATTGAAAATTAGAAGTAAGTGGATAATTTAGTTGTTGCCCAATTTTGATACTATTGATTATACAAAATTATGTTAATCACGTCTATAAATTAGTAAATTATTGATACATAAATATTAGTACATTATACATGTTATAACTGTCCAAATTGTAACAAAAATTAATTTCAAAATCTAATGTAAAATCATTATGTATAGAAGAATAAGGTGTTTAATGGTTGAGATTTAAAGTTATGCTATTGATATATTTTGTTATCCAATATTGGGCTTAGATTGATGGTCTCGTGATGTAAGACTCATCCCACACTCAGATTGAGGAAATATGGTAAACATATGAGTGTGTGGAAGAAAATAAGAAAATGAATTAGTTGGGAAAATTCACGCATTTGGTGAATAGTGCATGAACAGTAGCATTCTATGTAAAAAAATCATTAATTGGATGTCCCATAAACAAAAATTATTTGGAAATGATTAACACACATAGCTTTTATCTTCTTAACTAAGTTGAATGCAACCCAAAACCTAATTCACTTGTTACGCTAGAGCTCTTCTCCTCTTCTCCCCACGTCCCAAATAGTAGCAGCAACCCATCTCCTTTCCATTGACATGAACAACAATTAGAAGGCAGAATGAAGAGCAAATTCCACCCTTGATCACATGGACAACAGATTTGTTGGCATCCTCATCATTAGATTCACGTATAGTAGGTAAGGAAGATTATTTTGATTTAAAATAGATGGATTTTGTTAATTTAGTTGGGTTTGGCAGCATGTTAATGGGAGATATCAATCGTGGGATTATATTATATGCATTGTTTATGTGTAATCTTACATGGAACTTGTATTGGAATGGGAATTATAGAAATCATGGGCTATTTAGGTTACACAGATCATATGAGGCATGATTTAAATATTTAATTATAATAAATGCATTTAATTAGGTTAATGATGGTGAGAACTATAATTGAAATAGATGAGAATACATTGTATGATGTAATGCACCACTAGAGGAGGATTTAATCAAGTATAAGAGGTTGTTTTGTGAATTATATATATGACCAATTTGCAATTTAGCGAACATTGATATGAGAGTAATTCTAACCCTAGAAGAAGGCGATTAAAGTGTAAAAACCTTGAATTGATGAATCGGAGTGAAAACCCCTAATTTTTAGCTTGGGTTAAGTCATGGAATAGAAAGATGTATTAAATTACATATTGAGATTATGTAAATCATTAAAAATGTATTACGATGATAATATAGGGTGTGAGATTTGAGTTTCAAGTGGTGATTGATTGGTTACGTTGCACAAAAGGAAGAAATCCAGATTTATGAAGAATTGAGGTAAGTAGGTTTTTCCCAAAGTCATGCATGATTGGACATGATCTTATGTTCTGGCATACGGGCACTGAATTTTATTGATATTTGGTTTGAATGCTATGTAATTATAATTACGAAACCATTTTATGTTTGGATATGATCTCATGCATTATATCATTATTTGAGCTTTTATTGTATTATGTTGTGATTTAGTTTTTGACCATTTGACATGAGTTGAGCATAGTATTGGCATGCATGTGGTTGATTTATATGTGTAGATATATGTTATATGTTGCATGGCTTAGTATATAGCTTATGGCTTATTGATTTCTTATGTAGCATGTATAGCCTATGTGGCTAATGGTTGCCTATGTGGCTGATTGCTTGCCTATGTGGCATATGTAGCCTGTGTGGCTAGATGTTGCCCTTGATGGCCTGTGATAGTGATCTGTTGAGATTGGCATGGCATGATACTTAAGTGATGCTGAATTGTACTTGTGAGTTTCATAGACTTGAATTCCTCATTAGATGTGATTGGTATTGGTAAACCTGTTGTGATTCCTATGGAGCAATGAGGGCGGGGAACTCCTGCAACTTTGCGCGGGTGGTGAATTCCCAACACTATCGGAGGTGGACTTGGCAAGCTTCTAGTCGGGGATATAGGGATGGAGCATCTATACATCGGAGAGGGAGTAAGTGATTTCTTTGTCTTTCATAAGTCCTGATAATGATGCATTGATAAAGTATATGTATTGATGAGGATATCATAATGATGTCATTGTACATGAGTCTTGGTTATGAGTATGACTCAATAATAATGATGTATTTGGAGAGTATGTCTAATCTTGGTGAGTTAAGTTCTAGAAATGAAGACATGTGTATTATGATTATAGGTACATGTTGCATTGTCATGACATTTATCACACCATGGATTTATATGTTGCTTGGATTGAGTATATGTATTTGAGCATGCTCTTCCCTTTGACTATTTATTTTAGTTTTCCACTTTGCCTACTTACAGAGGTTACCTAAACTCACACTGTTTTGTCACCATTTTCAGTTTATAGGCCAAATGATAGAGCCCAACTAAGGGTTGGCACTCATGAATAAGTGTAGCGGACAACCTCTATGATTTATGTATGAATTAGAGTTTGGAAATCATATGTGGATATGTGGATATGACATCTAACGTGTATAAATTTGTAATTAGAAAGGTTTCAATTCTTAAGGTGTATTGAGTAAATATGATATAGTTATATTATCATGTCATTATGAGGATTATACCTATATATTTTTCTTATTAGCCTAGTTGTGCCTTACCATTACAATGCAGCTTACCATATGATTATGGGCAGTGCGGGTGTTCATTGTGTTAATTGTGATAGTGATGTGATATGAAAATGAAATATAGAATGTTGTACAGGTGCAGAAACCCCTATCTTTCAAGGGAAACTCTTTCGAATTTTTGATAGAACCCTTCTCTAGGATCAAAGATAATCAAAACGCATAGGCCCCTAGGCGGCCTATTACAGAATAGTATGAGAGCATGGAAGTCCTAGAATTGTGATGGCAATGGCTACTAAATATGAGTAAGAGAATGGCATGCCTAATAGAAGTTTATGAACCTATATGACAATGGGGGAGCATTAGCCTAGGGAATGAAATTAGAAACCTTAGGTTGATGAGTTGAATATATATTGTTTACATGTGTGTTGTGAAATGATTGTATGTCATTAAACTAGTGCAATGATAGAACTAGGAAAGAATGTAGATGGAAGAAACCCTTGTGATGGGGGAGGTATTAGAAATTTGAAATAAGTCATAGGAAAGCTTTGCATAGCGATGTCAATAATAGTGTATTAATTAGAGTGGGACTGAATGTGAATGAGACCACCTATGTGTTTAGGCATTTGAGATCACATGCATTGAGATGCATTTTAGAGGTGATCCAAGTTAAGGAAAATTTTGTTTAATGTTACAGTAAGTGAGATCACCGCATGAAATGAAGTGAGGAAATCATGCGTTTTCATGAGTTGTGTTAGTTGATATGGTTAAGTTGGTTGATTCCATTATATACATTCATCTAGTTATGGATATGTATCATCTAATATTGCTATATATATATATATATTCTATGATTCCCCTGAATATGATTGAGTTATGCGATATCATTTATGATATTGTCACATGAATTGGAATGATGGAGTTATGAAATTCATGGTGGTTGAACCAAAAAATTGAATTTTCCTATGCATGTTAAATGATTATTGCAATAGACATTTTTAATAAGGCATTGTGAATTTAAACTATAATGATTATGATGGGCATGGATTAATATTAAATTGTGTGCATTAACATAATGAATGGTTGGAAGAAAGTTTAAGCGGGAAGACCAAAATGCAAAAAAGGTTAGTGTAATGATTTAAGCCTTGAGTAGGGAATCTGATAATGATATCAGAGTGGCGCAATGGAAGTGTCATGGAAAAGGATCAGAATTAATATAGCTTAGTTGATGTGTAAATGTTTGATATGTCGAAATGATATCGAAATGATAGGATGAAAATTAGATATTATTCCTCGAAAAGAGAGACTTGAAGTTTCAAGGACGAAACTTTTTGTAAGGGGGAGGAATGTAATATCCTAGGATTTGAGGTAATGAATAACTTTATTGTGAAATAATGGTGCTATTTTTCTATCATGAGAATTGTTTAATGGTGCTATTTTTCTATCAGGAGAATTGTTAGGAAATCATGTCAAATTGATACTAAATCAATATGGACAAAATAAATCAACTTGCTACCAAACTGTTACATAAACATGAGTTATATATTTTTGAATTTTTGTGCATTGATTGGTGTCAAATTACTATTTAATTTTAGCATGATCAAGGGTGATTAGCATGATGTTTAAATATGGTTATTAATGATGTAAATTAGGAAATTTAATGTGATTTTCGTAATTTTCATTATTTTGGAGTAGTTTTAGTATTTTGACCATAACTTCTTCGTACGAATTCAGAATTAGGTGATTATTTTTGCATTATTTAGAAAATGTTGAGAAGTACAACTTTCATACTGACGATGTTTCCTAATTAAGCTCATATTTTTATTTGTGGGTCCCACAAAATGACACCTCTTGAATTAAAGATGGTTGTATTGTTTTGGCTATAAATTTTTCATTAGAAATCAAAATTTAGTGATTTTTGATTCATTGGAAAATTCACAACAAGGGATACAACTTCTATGTTTACTACTTTTGATGAATCAGCCCCCGTATGTGCCAACTATTTAAGACAAGTGACATTTATTACAACAACATGTGTATTTAGTTAAAATTGGATTTTTATGTAATCTTGAATGTTAATTAATGATCAAATTGGTGCCAATTTAGGTATGATTAAAAGTGCTTATATAGTTGTTGAATGTGATGATTTAATTGTACTTATGGTTTATTAATTAGCATATTATCATCAAAAATTAGAAGTAAATTGATAATTTAGTTGCTACCCAATTTTAATTACTATTGATTACAGAAAATTATGTTAATCATGTTTAAAATTAGTGAATTATTGATACATTAATATATGTATATTATACATGTTATAACTATCCAAATTGTAATAGAAATTAGTTTCAAAATCTAATGTAAAATCATTATGTATAGAAGAATAAGGTGTTTAATGGTTGAGATTTAAAGTTATGCAGTTGATAAATTTTGCTATCCAATATTGGGCTTAAATTGATGGTCTTGTGATGTAAGACTCATACCACAGCTCAAATTGAGGAAATAGGGTAAACATATGAGTGTGTGGAAGAAAATAAGAAAAAGAATTAGTTCAGAAAATTCACTGATTTGGTGAGAGTGCGTGAACATTCCATGGTAAAAAAAATCGGTAATTGGATGTCTTGAAAAAATTTATTTGAAGATGATATGGGAGGATTTTGGAAGATCTAAACTATTAAATATTTTCTTCATGTGAGTATTGAAGGGTATTAATTTTTTGTGAAATAAGTTTATTTATATGATGAAAAGTGCATTTATATAATATGAAATTTTATCACTAAATTGGGCATATTGGTATGTTTAATGGGCAGATTATGTGAGTTGCGCAATTTGGTGTTCATGCACATAGCTTTTATCTTCTTAATTAAGTTGAACACAACCCAAAACCTAATTCACTTGTTATGCTATAGCTCTTCTCCTCCTCTCCCTATGTCGCAAATAGTAGCTGCAACCCATCTCCTTTCCATAGACGTGAACAGCAACTAGAAGGTAGATTGAAGAGCAAATTCCACCCTTGATCACGTGGACAATAGATTTTTTGGCATCCTCATCATTAGATTCATGTCTAGTAGGTAAGGAAGATTATTTTGATTGAAAACAGTTTTAATGGGAGATATCAAACATGGGATTATAAATATGCATTGTTTATGTGTAATCTTACATGGAACTTGTATTGGAATGGGAATTATAGAAATCATGGCCTGTTTAGGTTACACAAATCATATGAGGCATGATTTAAATATTTAGTTGTAATAAATGCATTTAATTAGGTTAATGATGGTGAGAACTGTAATTGAAATAGATGAGAATACATTGTATGATGTAATGCATCCACTAGAGGGGGATTTAATCAAGTATAAGGGGTTGTTTTGTGAATTATGTATATGACCAATTTACAATTTAGCGAACATGGATATGAGAGTGATTGTAACCCTAAAAAGGCAATTAAAGTGTAGAAACCTAGAATTGATGAATCAAAGTGAAAACTCCTAATTTTTGGCTTGGGTTAAGTCATGGAATAGAAAGATGGATTAAATTACATATTGAAATTATGTAAATCATTAAAAATGTATTGCAATGATAATGTAGGGTGTCAAATTTGAGTTTCAAGTGGTGATTGATTGCTTACGTTGCACAAAAGGAAGAAATCCAGATTTGTGAAGAATTGACGTAAGTAGGTCTTTCCCGAAGTCGTGCATGATTGGACATGATCTTGTGTACTAGCATACGAGCACTGAATTTTACTAATATTTGGTTTGAATGCTATGTAATTGAAATTATGAAACCATTTCATGTTTGGATATGATCGCATGCATATTATATCATGATTTGAGCTTTTATTGTATTATGTTGTGATTTGGTTTTTGACCATTTGACATGAGTTGAGCATAGTATTGGCATGCATGTGGTTGAGTTATATGTGTAGATGTATGTTATATGTTGTGTAGCTTAGTGTGTAGCTTGTGGCTTATTGATTGCTTATGTAGCATATATAGCTTGTGTGGCTAAATGGTTGCCTATGTGGCTGATTGCTTGCTCGTGTGGTATATGGAGCCTGTGTGGCTAGATGTTGGCCTTGATAGCCTGTGATAGTGATCTATTGAGATTGGCATGGCATGATACTTATGTGATGTTGAATTATATTTGTGAGTTTCATACACTTAAATTCCTCAGTAGATGTGGTTGGTATTAGTGAACCAGTTGTGATCCCTGTGGAATGATGAGGACAAAGAACTCTTGGGACTTTGCGTGGGTGGTGAATTCCTAGCACTGCAGGAGGTGGACTTGGTAGGCTTCTAGCCAAGGATATAAGGATGGACCATCTCCACATCAAAGAGGAGGAGAGTGATTTCTTTGTCTTTAGTAAGTCCTGATAATGATGCATTGATAATGTATATGTATTGAAGAGGATATCATAATGATGTCATTGTACATG
>JAYJMB010003294.1:0-14263 GCA_036873735.1 Pouteria campechiana
ATCTATCCCACTGTGCTAAACGGGCATATATGTTTTGGATGTAATGAATGTTAAGGGATGGTAAATATCCCATGACTGTTTTGTTATAATGATTCAATGTGATAGGTATCCCATATTCATTCTAGTGTTACAACTGTCTGTGATTGTACAAAGATTGATTATGTATATGATTGTGATTGTGAATATCCCAAG
This sequence comes from Pouteria campechiana, assembly GCA_036873735.1. NCBI lineage: Eukaryota > Viridiplantae > Streptophyta > Magnoliopsida > Ericales > Sapotaceae > Pouteria > Pouteria campechiana. The sequence continues at coordinate 193 of JAYJMB010003294.1, forward strand.
ATTAACAAATAAAAATGAGTTTGTATCCATGATGTGGGATTGCTAAAAATTCCCAAGTTACATGATTAGTGTATTGATGTTATTTCTTATTTAATATATAGATTAGTTGGATAGAGGATATCTCATGCTTGTGTTTATTATGATTATCTTAATGTATGAAAATGCAAAAATATAAGGTGGGAATATGAAAATATCTTGAGATGCAGATTGTATATAAGTATGGTTTTGTTATGTACATGTTTTGATGTATAATGCTGAGATTTTATTTTATTTTATATTTTTAAAATGGCCTGGATATGATCATGCCTAAATGGCATGAGTTGATATGTATAAAAATGTGTGGATTGATTCTTGGGATACAGATGGATCCCTCGTTTTGTTAATTATTTTCTGATTTCATATACACTTACTGAGTTTGCCTAGACTCACTCTTTATTTATATTTTTAGCTAGCAGGTTGAGCCATGAGAAGAAAAGTTCGATAAGGAAAGTACAATAGGGGATTTATATTTTGATAATGTATTAAATTAAAAATTTTCATTGTGTATATTTGAAATTGTGTTAGGATATGTCTAATGATGTATAAAGTGTATCAAAGAGTGATAATTCTGTATAATTGTAATGTAAGGGCATGTCATTATATAATTGTAAGTGTGTAGTTGGAAGTTGTATGATGGAAGAGCATATTCATTGCCATCATGATGCAGCTGCGATCCTGGGGGAGCCTGTAGAGTTGTAGGGATGTTGCGTGTATAAATAGTGGAATATTGGAGTATGTAATTTCTTACTTTTGTAAATTATAATGGAGAAAATGTATCATAATATGTGATGAATGTTTGTACCTAGGTGGACAGCCCTATTTTCAATGGAGACTTTGTCTGATTTTTTATAAAAATTAGGTCAACTAGAAAATGGTATCAGAGCAACCCCACCTTAGAAGTGGAAAAATCATGGTATGATCACGTGTATTTGCAGTGTAAAATGGAGTAATAGCCTCAGGAGGGCAAGACATTGCACACATTTAGGCAACTTCTGGTACTTCTGTAGTCATATTTGGAAAATGTATTCAATACTAAATTTGTAACCTTTGTTCCTATCTTTTCAATGCATCACGAATTATATAATTCTAATTTTTATGAGAAAGTTATGGCTAGAACACTACAGCTGTCTCCAGTAGCTAAACTTAGTTTAAAATTTTACTCTATCAAAAAGGCATTACTTTGAAGCCCAATGACTCATAGAAAGAGACTGATTTAGTAAAAGTGATAAACATAAAAATTATATTTATTTAAATTATATATCTAAAGAATCATGAATCACTTAATTCCGAGTTTCTACGAGAATGTTATGATCAAAATACTAAAACTGCTACACATGATGCGAAAATTGCAGAAAACAACTTGGGATGAAACAGACTATCACATATTATTTGAATTTTCTCATCATATGATTTCAAGTAGTATATGCTCATACATTCTTACTAACATTGCGATCATGAATAGTATGAATAATGGATAAAATGCAGTGATTTTTGACATGAGCATAACTTTTTAAGCATTCACAAAGATTTAAGTTATTTTGTTAATTGTGTCAATATTGGAAATTCAAGCTTTAACGATGATTACAAAAGGAATGGCTAGGCATGGAATGACTATTTGAAACCTTAAACCATGAGGTTTTCTAAACATGCTTGACTATGCCTTGGGACTGTAATTATATTAAGGATTAGTTATTTTACATATCAATTTAAATTTTTAGAATGATTTAGTTTAGAAACAATGAATTCAATTCAAATAAATTCTAAAGTAGTTTAAGGTACATTTCAGTAATATCAAGAATATATGGCAGTGACATGCATATGTTCAATGTACTTATCAATCAAATATATATCAAGTTTGGCAAATTTATCTCTTTTATCACTTCCCTTTTCAATTTCTACACTTGAGTTCATAAATGATGATGCCGATCTTGACTTTTCATTTCAGCGATTGATTTTCTTTCTTCAACTTGAAGTTTGTAGATTGAGAAGATGATTTTGATTTCTATAGATTGAGAAGATGATTTTGATTTCTCATCATTCAGTGCACCTGTACTTGAAAATTTTTGCACTTTTGCCATATTGTTAATTTAACATTTTTATTATATTTTTCTTTGTAAATCATAATATAATTATTCATACGAAGTTTGCATAAGTTATAAAGCACGGATATGCAATTCGAATCATGATTTATTTTTATAAACTCATCTAATCACTCATTCTTTTTCATTCAAAAATATATCTAGACTTATATCAAGATGTATATACTTGCGTAAATGATATCCTAATACAGTGCGCACATTTCAAGTATATCTTTTTGCATTTCAAGCTTCCTATACTAGAAGCATCATTAGCATGAATCAAGTCTTCAAATAAGTTTTGTTGTCATCAAAATCATACAATAATCCCAACAGTCAGGTCTTGATGGGTTACAGACTAAATCCCAAAAACTCTTGTATAAGTCAGACAACACTTGGGGAGCCATGGATAATCTTATGCTTGATGCAAGCTTGCAAGCTGATGCTAATGAAGTCCATTTGATGTAGCAAATATAAGAAGAGTAAGGGCATATTACCACAAATATCTAGTACATAAGGAAAAGAATCAACTCTTGAACAGAAGTGATCTTATAAAGTTTATGAGGTTCCATCAAAAAATCCCAATCATCTTCAACAAGCCTCTCTTTGTCTAAATCCAAGTAGTGGCTAATCCGGGCATTTGGGTTGGAGATACGACTAAAAAGTTAAAGCCAATCCTGTGGAAAGAACATTGTCTTCTTCTTTTGATCGAGGCTATTTAGGATGGCAATGATGTTGTTTGCCTTAGGAATCTTTGCAAGCTCTTCATTTGATGGAACATAGTCATCAAAGGGTTCCCTGATAATAGGCAGTCCACACATAGCATGAAGATCCTACAATGTCACACGCATTTCACCATATGCAAAATGAAAGGAATTTGTGACTGAGGACCAAAATTGCAAGAACGCCTCTAGAACCTCTATGTGCCTATGGAACCCCTCACAAGTGGCCAAGATTGAACCATATATTTCAATACTCCTCAACATTCCTTCCTGAATGGGAACAAGATGCAAAGCCCAGTAATGAAAATATTCATGAGGAGAGAAGAAGCCTCAGAACTGTTTGAAGTCACCCCTCTTTTGCAACCTGTAAGCTTCAGATAAGGTTGCCCTCTGTCTTAGAGTCTCTACTGTATATGAATGAGGATCTAGTCTATTATTAATAGGTACCAAGAATACTCCATTGAACTTTTCAACTTTGTTCACGATGGCAAAGGCCATCTTTGTTAAATGCCCGACCAAGACATCATCTTTCTTCATGCTAATGATGTTAGGCCTTGCCACGAAGGGGCAACGATTATCAAGTTGCAGATCCTTCATGTATTTATGATGAAAGGCTCCGTATCGACAACATTTGCCATCATTTAAGAACTGTGCCCTCCATAGTTCAGCACTCCTCCAATAGAAAAGGCCTTTACTTCCTTGAGAAGGGAGAAAATCCAAATCACCCAAACGGAGGCATGTTGAACAAGCCCCGAAAGCTAAATCATTTTTGCTGACCCCTTCAATTGTCATTTTGCATTGCCTCTTTGGTTTGGGATTGGTGGGTAACTTTGAAGAAGAATCTCTAGTAGATCACCGCTTCTGAGGATTCCTTGGCGGTCTTTCCAATATTGAGGCCTTCTCTTTATTAGATTTCTGGAAAGATCTGCAGAAGGGACTATATCGCCTCAAACTAGAGGGTTGCAAATCGAAGCCTTGGCTATTTTAGCCTTTCTTCTAGTAGAAGATTCATCATCTTTGCTTCTCTAATTAACTTGTACTACGGTGCTAGATGGAGGAGCATCTACGGATGCTGGCATTATGCCAACCTCTTGAGAAGTTGTCTCTACAGTTAAACCACCCTTTTTGGGAACCATCATTGTTTCTAGAGTGCTGAAAAGGTCAGACATGTCATATTCTTGGTCTTCTATTTGGATTGAGACATCACCCAAATCGGTTGAGTGAATGGGTGACTCAACATAATAATCTTGTTGGAGCTTGTTTGGGTAGATCACTTTGTTGAGAATTCATCTATAAAACAAGCAAGACAAAACAAAGTTGAATCCAAAGCAAAGGGTTGATACCATCAAATACCATCGAAATGGAGGAGATTTATCACATTCCAAGTGCTGAGAATGTCTAATTTAAGGAATTGGAAATTTGGACTAAATTCCAAATGCTTAAAGTTATCAAAGATTGGCAAGAATTGAAGACTACTTCAATAAGTGTCAAAGCCACACCAAAATTCAATGATCATGATGTGATGGCTATGATGCAATTTTTAAGTCATTAATCTTTGAGATTCTATGCTAATCAAGTTATCCAAAACTAACCATAAAGACTTGAAAACCTATCAAGTTCATTGGAGCCCATATGAAAGGGAATAATTATGAATGGCAAGTTGAGTGCTACAATGTTTGCTTGGGTGATAAGCAAAATATAGTTTAAATGTTCATCCACCAAGATTAATCCCATTTTAAATATTTCAAACCAAAACAATTAGGCTGTCATCAAATTTGGCCCATTTTTAATGGCAAAATGTCAACCTTCAACGCTGGGCCGTGCATCACGAGCCCACGAGTCGCACGGAGCACTAGCCACGCGTTTGCAGCCCGCCAGGTAATGGGCCGTGCGTTACCCAGCCCATCAGCCATTAGACGTTGGGCCGCAAGCCACAAGCCCGCCAGAGCACCTGGGCCACGCACGTCCGCAGGCTCGTCAGCTGCGTGCCTGGCCGCGCGTTCTCAACCCACCAAGGCGCCGGGCGGCGCCATCGGCAGCCTTATAAGCCGTCTCACGCTAGGCTTCGCTCTCAGCCCGCCAGAGGCAGCGCTTGGGACGCGCCGTCATGAGCCCGCTAGCCGCCTCGCGAAGGGCCTCTCTTCTCGAGCCCACAGAAACACACGCACACTGGCTGCCTCTCAACCCATACTCACGTGTGACCTCAACGTTGCCTTCTTCCCCAAACCAGATAGACGAACATGGAAATGGGTTTTTGCAGTAATGGTTCCAGAAATTACACAAAATAAATAAATAAATAAGATTGTCATGCTGTAGAATAGCGTCATTTGATTGAACGATGGCAGTTCTTCAGAAAAAAATGCATTCTTGCATTATCTCTCATAAGCAGACATTACCTAACCGTGCTGAATCCAACAGGGCATTTCAAAAACTATCATGGCGGTGTGTTTATGCAGGGTAGATCGTTTCCCACAAACGCACGCTGCCATGGCAGCAGGTTTAGCATGAATAGTTTGTGCAAATCTTTTTACATCTAAAACATGTTGCAAATGGTTACCAGGCCGTTCATTTCAGCTGCTATGAATTAGAGGTTTTTTTGGTAAAAAAATCATAAGGGGAATAAAAAGATTTTTTAAACCTTACAGATTTTTAATATGAGATTGTTGTTGTGATGTTGCTGTGCAATGAAAACAACAGTGGACAACGCTGTAAAAATTTGTTTACACGTTGTAAAAACTCAGGGAAGAAGACGAGCTCTTGTCAATGGAATGCTTTACTATTATGCATAAATTTCCAAGGATAAAAAGTTTAAATGGAAGGTGAGCTCTGCTGGTTTTATTAAATGGGGCGTACCTTGCTAAGCTCGGCCGGTGCTTTGGAAAGCACTGAACCCTACCGAATTTGAATCGCCGAACACTGCCGAGTATGCAGCTTGGAAAAGTGCTGAAACCTGCCCCTGTGCAGAAGCTGAGCCTCACCTCATAGTCCAGAATTCGAATCTTGCCGAATTTCCCGCAAAAATCGAGCTCTGCTGGTCTCTCAAGGGTGAGCCCTGCCGATGTGTGGACAGCTTACACTGTTGACTTTCCAAAAGGGTTGAACACTGACAGTGGTACAATTAGGCACTGAGCACTGCCGAATGCACAGATTAGGGAAACTTCCAATCCTGCCGGTACGATGTATTCCCAAAGCTGCCGGGCCTTACCAAAGTCATCAAAACACTGAACGATGTCGAACACATGAGTAGCCCAGCTCCGTGCAATCCTCCAACCCCCAACACTGACGGGTTTGCAAGAGGGAAATGTCTTTAACCAACACTACCAGTCAAGGCCAACACTGTCGACTTTTCAGAGAAGCATTTACAAGCATGTAAATGCTGAGCCCTGCCAAAGTCGTGAATGTTGAAACCTGCCGACACTACCAAAGCTCCAACCCTGTCGATGCCGTCAAAGCTCCAACCCAACTGACGTTTGAGAGCTATAAAATGCCCTTGCATAAAGCTCCCAACCCTGCGGAATGCAATGCTCCAACTCTACCAACGCTGTTCAAGCTCCAACCCCACTGATATGTGAGAGTTAAAAAATTGCCTATGCACAAAGCTGAGCTCTGCCGATTTTTTGAACAGCTTAGAGAAGCTGAACACTGCCACCTCTACTGCTCTGCACGACGTCCTAACATTGCTGACGCAAGAGGGACGAGCACTGCCGAATGCTCAACTTGGAGAAACCTCCAACCTTGCTCACATCTGCCAAAGTGTGTGGGATTTGAACACTGCCGGTTGAAGAAGTCTCCAACCAATGTGTGTGAGAGATTTGAACACTTCTAATTTTAGGATAACTTGCGAATGTTGAGCCCTGCCCGATTTTGGGACAACTTGAATCAAGCCGAACCCTACTAATTTTTGGAACAACTTGAAGGAGTTCAGTGTGACTGTGGCTCTCCATAAACTTCCAAGGTCAAGATTCATAGATTGATTGAGTAATTAGCCTTATCAAATTGCGGTGAATATTTTCCTATCATTTTGCAAGAGGATTTCTCTACTGGGCTTATAGAAATGCTAAAGTCCAAGCAAGGTTCATGTTAAAGGCATTTTATACTACACAAAAAAAAATTATCATGTCCCCTAAAAAATTAACAACATGCAGATCAGATTTGAGAGAATGTATGGGCCATCAAGAGGGGGAAGCAATTTAAATAGAGTCAAGAAGTTCAGGGTCAAGATAATCTGCTAAAGATACCATTCATTACACACGTGATCTGTCCCTAGGGGGCATTTGTTGGATGATCTAAATCATTAGATCATAATTAGAAGTGGTAAATTGCTTATTAGATGGCCCTAATTAAATGCAAATGTTCGGCATTAGTAACATTACAGGGAAATTAAATTCTGATGGTTGAACTTTGATGACATTACAAGTTTGTTGAACATTGAAGGTGTTCGAAGAAGCTAAACTCTGATGATAGCAAGTTGTTGCAAGTTGATCAACACTGTTGAACTCAAAAGAAAACAAGTTGCTACAAATTTATGCTGCTACAAGAAGTTGAGCACTAATGATTTCTTGCAAAGAGGTTGAACTCTAATGGCAGCAAGATGCTGCAAGCCGTTCAACTCTAAAGAGGTTTCATGGCATTGCAACCTACTGAAACATGCAAGGCATGGCAAGACGTTATTGAACTCTGATGGCAAAAAATTGCTGGACGCTGAAGATGTTCTAAGAAGCTGAACACTGACATCTTCATCAAGTTGTTGGACACTGACAAACAACAACATTTGTTGAGCACTGATGGACAACCATGTTTGTTGAACACTAACAGATGGATAACAAAATTTCTTGAGCTCTGTCCATGTCATTTTCTTGAGCTCTAAGTGCATTCTTTATTGAGCTCTGCCCATTTCATTTCTTATTGAGTCTTGCTAGCATTTTCGTCAGTGTTCAGCAAAGCACTTGTCCAGCTTGAACACTAGCATCTCCCATCAGTGTTCAATAGTTTGAAAACTACCAGCTTTTCTCCAATATTTCTCGTCAGTGTTCAACAAGTTGAACACTGTCAATTCCTTGCCAACAATTTCCAAAACTCGTCAGGGCTCAACAGCTTGAGCCTTGCTAGCTTCTTCAAGATGAACCCTGCCAGCCTCCTCAAGTTGAGCCTTGCCGACTTCCTTTAAGCTGAACCCTACTAGCTTCCTCAAGATGAACCATGCCAGCTTGAACACTGCAAACTTCTTCCAGCAATTTGTCAGTGTTCAGCATACCCAATACTGCCAACATCTAGCTGAACCATACTAGCTTGAACCTTGCTAGCATTAAGCAAGTTGAACCTTGCCAACAACAATTTGTCAGTGTTCAACAAGTTGAACACTTCCAGCCTTGTCTAGAATTTGTCAATGTTCAGCATTGAACACTTCCAACACTTTCCAAAACTCATCAAGGTTCAACAACTTGAACTTTGTCAACTCCAACCCTACCAGCTTCTTCAATGTTTAGCAAGTTGAACACTGTCAGCCTTGTCTAGAATTCATCAGTGCTCAACATTGAACATTGCCAGCTCTTCATTAGTGTTCAGCAACTGAACCCCACTAGCATTCTTACAAATGAACTCTGCCAGCATTCAATAAGCTGAACCGTGCCAACATTTTCAAAACTCCTCAAGGCTCAATAGCTGAACCATGCTAGCATTCCTCCAGCTGAAACCTGCCAACATTGTCAAAACTCCTCAAGGCTCAATAGCTAAACCTTGCTAACATTCCTCTAGCTGAAACCTGCCAACATTCAACAAACCAAACCCTATTAGCATTCTTAACCTGAACACTACCTATGAAGAGGCATGAAGCCCCAAAAACTCAATCTTCATCTTCGTGTAGCAGCAAGGAGAAAAGCTTGGAGCAGCTAGAGGAATCTTCTTCCCCACGAGGCCAGCCCTCGTTGCTCTCTAATGGCAATCATGCCTACTTGAGGTTTAAACCCAAGCTTTGCCATAGTGCACAACGAGTTCTCTCACTCATAATGTGGTGGGTTTGGAAATGGATGTTCGTGGTAGCCATTGGAGCATAAGGATTCAAACCTTAAACTCTAAAAGCTTGTAGATTTTGTATGAAATGAAGTTTTAAAGGCTTAAACTTTCATAGAATGCTAAAAGTCACACTCCATTAATGGTTTTTTGGACAAGTTCTAAGGTAAGAGCAACTCGATTAATGGAGGTTCAAGACCTAACTATTTGGGGAAGATGACTTGGGAAAGGAGCTCTTTGAAGCCTAAGATTGAGAATGAGATTTTGTCTTGATGTCAATCCTTTAAGCACAAATTTGAAAGATGAGCTTCTTTGTCCATACTTAATGATTCCAAGAGTGCTTAATCTTCATCCATGTGAGAATCTTGGATATAGGCATTCCATGGATGAAGCTCAAGTTTGGAGGAACCCATTCGTGGAGTGATAACCAAGTGGGTCCCACACAGAGGTTAGGCCCATGGCTCATGGAGATGATGGCATGCACTCCACCTACTCTTCTAAGTTATATAAATAAGATAACTTGGCAATCTTAATTATTGTTAATCATTATCATTAGCATTAATTGCATTTAAGCTTAATTTCATCATAATTAGGCTTAATCTCAACTAGTCAAAATAATTCAACCACTATGAGCATATCGCTTGTGACCTAGACCTTCGATCTTTCATAGGTTAAACAGAAGAGATAGCCCATTTCTAGTTTTTAATGGGATATTGGAAAATACCACTTATCTAATTACTCAAAATGCTTAAGTTTAGGACTGAGTCACTAAGTCATGACTCATTGAGTCAAACCTTAGCTAACACCACCTATCCAATCATTCAAAAGCCTAAGTTTAGGATCAGGTCACCAAGTCACTGAGTTATAACCCACTAAATCAAACCTTAATAAAACCACTTCAAATCAACCAAAATTCAGTCATCCTAGTCTCACTCTTCCTAAGCTTCTCATGAGCAATTGAGAAAGCTAAGCTGAACCCAGTCAACCTGACCCACTTTTCTTAAGTTTTTCATGGGCAATATGAGATAACTGAATCAAACCTAGGTTACCTATTTTCTTCTGGTCTCTTTCAAGTTTAAATACAATAGAGATATACCAATTAGGCCACAAACCACTATAACACTTGGGGTGTTAAATTTTGGGCCTTAGCATTAATACGATTAAAATGAACTTAAGTGTAAACTTGTATTTTATGAGACTAAGTAATTGGATATGTGTTGATTAATGGAGAAATATAATTTTTTGATGGAATGAGTCAAGTATGTATTAAGTATATGAAAATTTTATGAAATTAAGTCAAGTAAAATAATAAGTGCATGATTATATTGCTTGCTTACAAATTAATTGAGGTAAAATTTTGTGGAAATTATGTTATATTTTTTGTGGAGTGAATTGTGAAATCAAGTATGGAGCCACATATTGGATATGATCTGGATTTATATGATGAAAAATTTTATGTATTTTTATCATGCATAAAACAAGGATTAAATATATCTTTTAATGGTAAGATTTTGTGAAATCTATTATAGCAAAAATATATGAGAAAATAGATTAAAAAAGTGGATGAAAAATCTACTATTTTGAGAGCCAATAGACTAGTGTCAGTGGCGTTGGTCATCTTTGAAGGGTCAGGTGATGGCAGCAAGGGGGCATTGACGGCACCGGATCTAGCGCTAGCGGCTCCAGTCGACAGTTATAAATTGGGGACCAACTTTTAAGCCCTATACCTGTTTCGTTCGCTGAGTTTTTCATCTCTTTCTTTCTCCCCATTTTTCCTAGCCCTATTTAGCTTGAATTTTAGCCATTTCAGCTAGAAAATCATCTTGCCTAGCTAGAAAAACTTATGATCTTTCTATTGAACCCAATTTTTGCCCATTCAATCCATGAAAAACGAAAAAAATGGAAGAATGAGCTAATTTCCTCCAAATGGAAGGTGCAATATGGAGCTGGGAGCTTGGTTGTACGTTTAGGAAGGACAACTATGCTTGTAAGCGAAGGTAAGCCCAATCTCCTAATCAAATCATAGATTTTGGATTTTAGGGTTCTGAGAAAAAAGTAGATTTTGGGGATTAAATTGATACATATGGTTAGAATTTCTTGGGGGAACAGTTTAATAAAGAAATTATTGTATAATATGGATAAGTTAGGGTTTCCTTGAATATGGCTAAGTTAGGGTTTCCTTGAATAGTAAAATTTGGAAAATTTTATGATTTTGTATAATAATCATGGCGAAAATGAGTAATTCTTGCATAATAATGTTTTGGAGTTTGTTTAAGCATAAGAATACATGATTTTGCTTTGTTAGGTTTCATATGAGCTATGAATAATGATGTTTTAGGCAAAAATGTGTTTTAAACCATGTAATTGATAAGGGGATTTGATTAATAATTTAATTATAATGGTTGTGGCATGGCTTAGATTTGATAAAATGAGATTATGTATAAGTTCTAGTTGTGAACAGTCACTTGTAACTAGTAAATGAGGATTTTGTATAAAAAAATGTAAAAGTATACTTGGGATAATTGAATTATAAGCATAATAAGCATGTCATTGAAGTAAGTTTGATGTTAAATATATATTGAAATCATGATGTATAATTGGGAGTGAAAGACTCAAATCCCATGTGAGAGAATAGCTTGTAAGTTATGGATGCTTGTAAAACATTAAAGCATTTGCATAAAGAATTATCAAATAATTACATGAGGATGAGTATGGATCTCCTTGATTATCCATGTTGAATTGCTAGAAAGTAAATGATGCTTATAACTTAAATGATGAAATGTTTCTATAAGAGGGTTATTTATACAATATATGGAATACATGATTTATGTGCTTAGGGATATAATTAGCAATGAATGAAGGTTTGATAACCTTTTGTAACCAATGATGTGTAAAAGAGTAATCTATTGAATTGATATAAATTAGCTAAGTTGATTTGTAAATGATTGGGATTATTGCCCTATACAGGATGATCTCAGAAGGATGAAAACAAATGGAGCTAAAAAATTGAAGGATGATTCACTCAAGGTAAGTAGGCCCCCTTTTTTTTGACTGAATGCATGTGAATTTGTTCAATTAATTGTATCAGGGCTTATATATCATACTTGGGGATAGTGGATTCTCATTTGTTATGAATATGTAAGTTTAGATTCTGTCATAGTTTATGGTTGATGTTTATTCAAATTTTGTAAATGCTTGAGAATTAAGGATAGTGAATATTCTTTGAATGGAAGTTATTAGTGTTTGGTTATAATGAGGTTCATAATGAGAATTGAATGAGTACCTTATGATACTTAGTCTTATGTATGGATGTCTGTTTGTTAGGGATAAAAGAATTCTATATCCTAAGTTTATGATGACTTGTATGCTTCAAAAGGTTTCATGTGAATGACTGATTGAGGGAAATATATAATATTCCTTACTTTGGTTTAGGAATGAATGTATATATTGTACTATGGTGAATGATGTCATATAATTGCGGTATGAAGAGATTGTGGGATGGAACGGAACGAGTTATGTATTATATTGGAATGTTGGAAATAATTGTAAATATTATGATTGTGATAAAGATTGTAATAATCTCATGTTCATAAGTATTGATTATTATTTTCTATTGCTACCTACTTATTGAGTTGTCCGAACTCACGCCTTCTTGTTTAAAATTTTAGTTGACTGGTCATATGAAGATTCCCAATTGTAAATTAAGATTGACAAGAAAAGATAGAAGATACAGTGATGAATGGTAAAATATCAAGACTAGATTCCCTTTGTTTAATTGTGTAAAAATAAATTGTATAATTTTAATCATTGTACATGATGTACAATTGTAGTGTTGTGGCATGTCATATTAGTAATATATATATTTGTTATTGAGTTGGAGTAGGTTATTGCCATCATGGTATGATTCAGATTCTGGGCTGTGGGTAAGGTGGAAGGGTTTAATGATTTTATGGTTATGTTATTGTTGATTATTATATTTTATATTGGAAATTTATTTGATTATTGTATATCAGGGTTTGGATCCTAATATTTTAGCGAAGATTTTGCTGAAATTTATGTAGAATTGTTCCCTTAAAATATGGAATAATGCAATTATAGGAAGACTTTCCTTAAGAAGAAGGAAAGTGGTAACATCTTACATAGGACCAATAAAGCATTATCTATTGGATGGTCAAAATGTATAAGGTGAGGATGTGGGGCATTACTGGTGGTATCAGAGCCTGATAACTTATCTGTATGATCAGTTTAAGTTGAGAGATGAGCCCAGAACCATGATAGTAATAGTTGTTGGAAAAGTTTGAAAATGACATGCCACTACAATTTGATGAGTTCATGGGAAACATAAAAGAATAGTAGAAGTTAAAGAAAATGTTAGTTGTACATTGTAGGTGTGAGTAAGGGAAAAAAGAAGCACTTAGAAATTTTAGTAGAAATATTATTTATATGAATGAATATGATATTGTTATTTGATATTTATTTAAAATTAATATGATGATGTTGTGACAGTACAAAGATGACTTGATTATGTACATAGTTGATGATATGTAATTATTATGATCAAAGTAGCATAAGGAAGAGTAATGATGCTTATATGCATGTTTTTAATGTTTGAATTATTAATTGATTTATAGGATATGTGAATATAAAAGTGATGAAATTATGAGTTATTGGAAGTTGAATTGAGTATTAGTTTATTTAATTAAATTGTGATGTAATCATTGAATTCCTTAGTTTAGATGGTTGTGTGAACTTTGTTAGCTATTTGATTGTTTTAATTGAATATGATATGCTATAGCAATATAGTTCCTTGTTCAAATATGTATTTAGCCCAGAATTTAAATGATTTTGTAATGAATAATACGTTTGGAATTTAAAGACTCCTTGATGGATTTTGGTTAGGATGAATGGTAAGATTATATATAATTGAATAACTTTACTTGTGAACAGGTTATTAAATGAAGTGGTATATATACTATGATTGTATTAATTGACATTGAGTTTATGGTTGACTCAAATAAGGCCAATTAATAATGTAATTGATTGAATTTCGTATTTCTTATGTGATTGATATGAAATACTGCTATGAATCCAAGTTACTTAGATTAATGATTTAATATGGCCTAAATTTGAGTTTAGCCAATTGACTAACAAGTTGAAACATACCTTGATAGTGATTAAGAATTTGAGGTGTGCTTGGATTAGGGTACATGCTTGAATTTGGATATT
>JAYJMB010003295.1:0-14262 GCA_036873735.1 Pouteria campechiana
TATTGGCCAATATAAATGATATTTGAAGTAAAATCATTTCTTTTGTAATAGCCGTTAACACTAAAGACAAACATACAAATGTTATAAAATTATAAAGATGAATATGTAATTTTTAAATTTATTAAGATTTCATAAATTTAGATAAAGTAATGTATAAATAATTTTTAATTTAGCAAAATATACTAGATTAGTTATCTGTGAAATAGGCAGATGGAACCTCAATCGTGTGATTGGTAAAGGTGTCATTTTCATAAAAAAAAACATTACTTCTTAAATCGAAGTAAAAAATTAATAATCATTTAGGGTTTTTAAAATCCTGCTCTTCACAAAATAAGTTTCTAAAGGGCATGCTAGATTACCTTTTTTAATTATTTATCTTTTTTAACATTATTTTCTTTATAGTTAACATCTTCCCAGTATTCTTAGCATTATTTCTATTTCATTCAATCTCTCATCAAATCCACATTACTGATCAAGCCCAAAATGCTTAAGAATTTGTACTATTCTAAAAAAAATGCAGTTATACCTAAAATTATTGATAAAATATATTAGTATGTCTAAAAAGAACCCCATTTATATACTAGAAAAACCGAGTTGCCATTCGATAAATGCAAAGGTTTGCGTTAATAGCAGACCAAACAACTGTCCACATTCAATTGATGGAAACTGGACTGTAGATATTTTCTTCGATTGGACAATTAATTAAAAACCAAGAAAAAATAAAAAACGAAAAATGATTTTGATAACACTAGAGTGCTCGCCGTGGGTCCCACAAATCCTATAACTAAAGTCTAACTTATCGATCTTCTTGGATCTTCAATATAACGGCCTAAGAAGACACATTTTTTTAATTAAAATTTCATTTTGCCTAAATTATATTCCCCTAGTATCCTATCGTTAAGCATTTCTTCAGATATTTAGTACGCTCGTAAACTATACACAAATTAAGACTTTATCTAAACACGTCTTGCGGTTTGGCTTATATCAATAAATTAACGAAATATTACTCTCTTTAATATAAAATGTATTTATTTACTAAATCCACTTTTTCTACCAAATAATTTATCTATTTTTCTTTATTTTCTTTAATTAGCAATGTTCTCAATTTTTACCCATGTCTAATTATTATTCTTCCATTGATCCGCAGTTGTTACTCGCTGCAGGCAGGAGATGCTATAAGCAATCTTTTTTTCCTCCACGGGCATCATGCATGTGATTTATAAACAAAAGGACAACCACTAAACAACAATAATCAACTTTATCGACGGTTAGATTTCTTTCTTGGTCGGTTGTTGGGAATTTCCGGCCATTAAAGATGAGGTGCTACCAATGGAGTGACAGTAGAAAAAGCCGGAGATTGCCCACAATTCCTACTCATAATCCCGACATTGCGGCCAATGTCAGGACGGTGCAATGAAAAAGCCAGAATTTAAAGGCAAAATGGCGTGGAGCGTGACAGAGAACTTATTACTGTCTCATGAAAACTAGGAATCTACTCATTTATATCGTCGCACAAACGGATGCCATGATTAGGACCTCTGCTACTGGCATATTCAAATGGAAATAGAATTATGGATTTTTTGGTTTTTAACCCTTCTTGCTTGTATATAATTCTATTTTATTAATGTGATAGGATCGATGCTATCAAAAGTAGACAGGATGTTGAACCGGTCAAGTGTCCAGTTTTTGTCCAGACATGAAGGAAAAAAAGAGTTTGTTAGTATATAAACTTGCGACTAGGATATATTAGGTCACGAATGGTTACCATCCAACTCAACAAACTCTATGCCCATTAACCACATTCCAGCATATCTGATTTGATTACTTCTGCGAGGAGGAACCCAAATCCTTGAGCTGAGTATTTTCTAAACTACTATAATTTTTAATTGTTCTATCTATCTAATAAAATAAATGATTATTGACAAAGTGGTAAGTCATGTCTTTGATTATTTTGACTAAGGTTCCTTGGAAGAATACGCCATGAAGATGAGTTGCTGCTGTCGGTATTCAAGTTTTATTACATGGTGAAAGATTTTCTTATCGCTGAAATAGCCTAGTGAGAGCAAACACCGTTTCATTTATTAAAATGAAATGTTTTTATTTTCTATTATCTGTTCCGACGATTGAATTGAGTTTACTTTGGTGTTTTATCCATGCAACCTAAAGGGTGCTATCATCGGAGTGGGTGAAAGTAAGCAACTGCTCAACACGCACTAGCCCATATTCAAATAACAGTTTTCCATGCAAATTGAGCCTGCTACTCGAGCTTAACGAACAACACTTAAATGGTGGGTTACCGCACGGGAAGCCCAGCCGGTGCATAGCGGAAGCGGTTATTTTCTTATTCCAGAAGCCATCCCTGAACAAGCAGCGCCGATTGCTTGAGCCTGACCTTTGACCCTTCAAGTAGAATGACTCACATACCCAGGTAAGCCCATGGAAATGGGAATTCAAGATGCTGTTGGCCGAAGCTCGGCGGGCTTTTTCATGCCCACTGTTATTATAAATTTACCTTTGTTTAATAAAAATTGCAAGCATACCCATATTGTTATTATTCAATCCCAATCTATCAAAAAAACTTTAAATACCAAAACTATTTTTTTAATCCCCTAAAACCCTAATCGCCAGCACTCTTGGTGGCATTATCATTGTGTTCGAAGATAAAAATACTGAAGCAACGAGCCACATGAGGAGGTCGGGCGTCGGCTACAAATCCGGCGGCATCGACACCGCCCAACCAGTCCTGTCTGGCGCCGTCTCTGTCTGGGCAATCCGCTAACTCCATCGGCCATCGACAGTGAGTAGGAAAAGTAAATCCGAGTCCATACCACCGACAGCGAGAAGGTTACAGCGGCAGCGTCATCGGTGGCGAAGAAGAAGACCACGACCAATGCTCTATTCTCCTTCTTTTAGTGATTGAAGGCAAAGAGCCTGTAGAATAGGGTTGTTTAGCATCAGTACAACACAGGAAATTTCATGACCAGAACGGATCGATCATCCGATGGTCGGACGATGGCGTCGCAGCGACGACTTGCAGGTAAAACCGATGGGTTTTCCCACGTACGGCTGAGTCTGCCAGCGACCGGGAAGGATGATCTGATGTGGCGAAATCAGCGCCGGCGTCGGACAGCAACATCGATTGGCTAGTCGGTGACGACGTCGCCGACAGCAAGGAAGAAAGGCGTACCGGCACCCTGTTCTTTGCTTTTCAGCGACCAGGGTCAGGGATCCGGTGTGGCAAATGGCTGCCAAAGATCAGGACGTCAACCAGAACATTGTTGACGAACTGGATCGGCCGATTGATGGTCGGACCTTGACATTACGGCGGCGACTTGCGGCTGAAACGTCGGCCGTTTAAGCCTCTTTTGAGATTCCCAGAGACGGGAAGGGAGGATCAACGGCAGCAACATCTGCACCGAAATCAGTAAGCGATCGCCGATTTTTTCACTGTCATGGATCACCCTATGGACGTTGAAACGTCGCCGGTGGAAGAGACATTGAGGCGTCTTCATCATCTTCTCCGATGCCACTGCCCCTGCCGGGATTCGTTTGTTGATGATGGGTTTCCTCGCTGGACAAGCGACGGTCATCAGCGGCAAAACGGCATTGACGGTTACTGCGAGGCGTCAGAGCATCAACGGCGGAGGAACGGCCCACCGAAAGCAGCCATTGGATCAACTTGCCCCACGCTGTGACTGGCGTGCCGCACGAATGGTGTGGGTCAGCCGAGTAGCTATCGACCTAACCGTGCAGCCGACGACGACGAGGAGGAGCGACAGCCTGCACGGTGTGAGTATGGCGGGCAGACGGGGTGGCATGGCCGTGCAGCCAATGCCTACGAAGGTGAGCAGCGGCCGACGTGGCATGACCTGACGCGTTGCGCATCCAAGGGCTGTCCGCCTACTCCGATGAGAAGATGGCGAAGACGGCGAGCACCGTTCGCCGGAGGGGCGTTGCGCACCTGCTGACGTGCCGGGCCGTTGAAGCCTTACCCCTGCTGATGTGGCGCGCAACTGGGAAGGGGCTGACCTGGTGCGCGGAGGAGGTAGCTTGGGCCGACGTGTCGCATAGCCGAAGCTTTCCGACCATGACAGCATGTTTCGCCACGAGGGCGCGCGGCTGATGTGGCATGAAATTGGGACAGGCAACAACAATAAACCATTTTAAAATCCTGCTGATACGCTAAGCAAATGAAAAAATCATGGTCGTACAAAATATCTTTTGAGCTAAAGATAATATGTGCATCAACCTTAGAAGGTAAACTTTCAAAAAATATATATGTTCAAAGGCTATCTTGCAACTTATTAATTGCATAGTACCTATGATAGGGATGTATGCAATTAATTTTAAAGATTATTAATTTGGATTGGCCCAAGGCATAAATAAAAATCCCAAAGGAAGCCCCAAGATGCCCCATGGTGGAGCTAGAATTCCAAAAATGCCCCTACTGGTGAAGTTGGGCATATTTTACAAAGAAATTCCCAAAATGCCCCCATGGTGGAGCTGGAATTCCAGAAATGCCCCCACTGGTGAAGCTGGGCATGTTTTCCAAAGGGTTTCCCAAGATGCCCCCATGGTGGAGCTGGAATTCCCGAAATGCCCCCACTGGTGAAGCTGGGCATATTTCCAAAAGTTTCCCAAAATGCCCGGATGGTAGAGCTGGAATGCCCAAAATGCCCCCATGTTGGAACTAAAATTCCTAAACTACCCTCAGAAGACCTAGAGCCTATAAATACCCCCCCTCTCATCTTGAAAGGGGAGGATTGAAGAGAGAGGATTTGTACAGGAAGGAGAGTTCTCTTGGAAGGGGAGAATTTGGAGAAAGAGCTTTGAGGAATCTTCAAGAGGCAGGTGCCTCACTTGACACTAGTGGTTTTTGACCACTGGTAATCTATCTAGTGCCTGAGGGCACTTTGCCATGGCCCCGCCAGGGTACATACATGGGTACCACCCATGTATGGTAATGGTGGGCCCCACATGGCCAATAGACAATAGGATAATAATAAATTAGACATTCTAAACACATTAAAATCTGTTCTTGCCCTATAAATCAAAAAACTAATGACATTATTTTAAATTAACTCAGATCCATCATTAGTACTAATCATTGTTATTAATGTTAATCATGATTAGGCTTAATTAACTCAAGGTGTAATTGGGCTTAATTCATGTAATCTGGATCTTCGATCTCTCACAGTATAAACGGAAGAGATCGCCCGCTTGCAGTTTTCCACGGGATATTGGAAAACACCACTCACCAACTTGTTCAGAAGCCTAAGTCTAGGACCGAGTTACTGAGTTGTGACTCACCGAGTCAAACCTTAGCAACCACCATTCACCAACTTATTCAGAAGCCTAAGTCTAGGACCGAGTCACTGAGTCACGACTCACCGAGTCAAACCTTAGCATATACCATTCATCAAAACAATCAAACCCAATCAACCTGGCTCACTCTTCCTAAGCTTCTCATGGGTAATTGAGAGAGCTGAGCTAAACCCAGTTAACCTGGCCCACTCTTCTTAAGCTTCTCATGGGCAATGAGAGAAGGCTTAATCAAACCTAGGTCACATATTTTCTTCTGATCTCTTTCAGGTCTAAACACAATAGAGATCACCCGGTCCTGAGTCCTTCCGAGATATGCCAATTGGGTCACAAAACATCTACTGTTTCTATAATTTCTTACAGTCTAAACAATAGAAATCACCCGGTCTTGATTCCACCTGGGACGGACCAATCGAATCAAAACATCCATCTCCTAGTTGACCCAGTGTCTAGCAACCCAGTCTAGAACCGTGTCATTTCATCCGCCCATTGACTTGAGACGATCTCCTAAATATCAAGTAATCGCAACGTGCTTGGCGATCCCAAAGACAGCACATATCTACTTTGAGAGAAAGTATGTGATTTATTTTTGGATTTCTAAGATGCATTATACTTTTCCTTTTAATCAAGGGTTTTCTCCATCTATGGAGATGTAATCAGGACCACTTGCGGTCTGGGATGTGAACATACAATTTTTCTGATGTACACGGCAAGTGTAATTAATTGAGAAAAATCAATAATAATAGAAATTACTTGATTCATTTCAAAGGCGACCATTACCATAATGTTGTTCCATTTACTTATTTCTCCCTCATATTTTTATCCTCGATACATGTTGCCTCATCTTTTTCACAATTGCTGGTGACAACCTAAAGTCCGATCGGCACTATTCACTTGAAAAGCCACACCATTCTAACAGTAGTTCCAACCATCTAATTGATGTTGCTGGCAGCACTATATCCATCAATGGCCCTAACAAGCACCATGGCAGCCTAGATCTGCAATGGACACTTTATGTCAACGCCATTAGCATCTCTATTTCTTACTCGGGCCTCGTTAGCGCTTTTTTTTTTTTTTTTTTGTTTTGTGGGTGGGGGGAAGGTTGGGCTCGTGATGCCGCGTTGTTAGGCACGAGGTTGGGAGACAATGGAGGTGTGTTGCCGCTAGTGGATTTAGTGCATGAAGATGAAGGGTTAAAACCTCTTAGCATTGTAAAGCTAACGAACTTGGTGTCGTAGAATCTTGGGCCAATTTGCCCATGAGTCTGTGGCATCTAATGATGCGATGATTCTGGATGGCTCTTTTCCTTTAAGCATCATTTTATCAAAGAAAGTTTCTCATTGATTGAACTTGGAGCTTGTGCATAGATCTCTGAAGTATATGGATTAAAAACCCGTTCTTACAGTTTCGTAACTATTGACCTTTAAGACGAAATGAGTTTTAAAACTCGAATTAACTTAAGAATTGTTAGCCCAATCAATCTAATGACAACCTTGATCGCACAGGTGCACCCCATTTGATTTTAATAGTGTTAGGCAATACTATTGGGATAGATCAACAACATGAGCCATCAAAACACCCAGTTATTGGGGTTGACATAAAATTGGCAACGCCAGTATGAAGAACCTTTAATACTTTCTCATGCTTTCTTCCTCAAGATGGCTGTTCGACAGCTAACAGCGAGGTGAAACGACAGCCACGGCTAGTGGATGCCGAGAGCTCCACGGTGGAGAAGAAAAAGTTAGAGGGTAATTTTAGTATTTTAAAATTTTATTTAATGGATTGGGATGAAACTCTAATAACATTAGTGCACTTGTATCATCAATGAAATAATGTAGGCATATTTTTGAAAAACTGCGTTTAATTATTTTTTTTGCACCATCTCAATGTTCTTGAACATGGCTTATTATCTACATATAGTCTCTTTTATCTAATTTGTCACATAGTGCAGATGCTCTTGTTTATGGCTATTTCAAGTCTGCAATAATTTTTCAAGCAGTATTTTGCAATAAGATTAAAATGCTTAACTTTTTCTAAAGCACATCATCTATAAGTTTGCATTTAGTTATCTATTTATTTTTTCTCTAGCATACTTGTGCATACTTATTCTGGATCTTGTTAGTGTGACTAAGAGAGATAAGATTAGAGTTGGATTTATGTCCTAGAACAAAATTTCTATTAAACCACCTGCACAAGTGGGAAATATCTGCCCTAAAAATAATATCTTAGTGATATACATTATTCAATTCTAATATAATCTTATTTAGTCTTATTTTTATTATTTGTTCTAAGTCTTATATACTTTTGATAACCCCTTCCATTCTATTTTTTTCCTTACAGTATGCTTAACAAAAAAAGATCCGAAACAAGTAACAAGCAGCTAAATCCTTGAAGCATGTGTCATGCACTGTCGTTTCTCAAAAGTTAAATATCTTCAACATTTCATTTATTCTCATAGGCATGACACATGGCTCATCTTAATGCCCTTTTACTGGTAGCTACTTCTATCTCATGGATTGGAAAGTTTTTGGTTATCTAGAGGTCAGGTAACAAGTATAAACAGATAATCAAATCACAGATAACTTCAAAGACAATCATCATGCAGAGAATCACAAAAATTTGTACAAACATCTTAATCATAAAATGATAACGAGGATGGATATTAAAATTTATATAGAAAATTTATGTATACTAGTGTTGTAGTCGAAGTTAGTCCCCATGGGCTTCACTTTTCTACTGTAAATAGTTACTTGTGCATTAACCATATCTTCCATATTGTACCCAGCACAAAGTGAATTACACTTTTTCTTATATTATGGATAATTCTTCTTACCTGGAATAAACTTATAAGACAATACAAAGTAATATAGAGGAAAGGGAAAAGAAAAAAAAATGTAGGCATAGATTTATAAATGAAAAAAACCATAGGTGAAGGAGGAGAAGAATGCATTATCAATAGTGGAGTTACAATTTGAGAAGACTTTATTCAAAACCCTTTTTCCTAATACTTCAGAAAAAAGAAAGCTCTCAAAATAACTATCTTAGAAAACCCCTGTTTAAGAAAATCTTTATTGAAGTAACATATATACAATAATAGGCTTGGGTTAAACATAGTATGGGCCTATAGAACAGGCTAAAAAAATTCAAGACATGTAACAAATCTCCACTTTGGCTTGAATTCTATTAAAATTTCATAAAAATAATAAACTTCCTCTGGCTTCTCCATACAAGCTATTGATCAAGATCTGGAAATCCCACTTAATTTAAAGCAATGCTGAAACCTGGTAAAAGAAAAAGGCTTAATCAACATATCAATTGGATTATTAGTTATAGCAATCTTCTTAACCTAAATATAATCATGTTCAACTACATTACGAATAAGTAATATCTAATATCAATGTGCATCCTTTTTTTTATAATACATCTTAGCTTTACCAACTAGTCACAATAAACAATAATTTTTTTTAACTTAAACTAAATTTACCAACTAGTCCTCTTAAGAACAGATCTTTGACACCTTTAATTAAAGCTATGAACTCTACTTCTATAGTAAATTAGGAGAAAAATCTAATAGAATGCGTTCTATTGTAAGAAAAATAGTACAAGGGGGATTGTTGTCATTTTAAATTGAGTGTAAGATTTTATTTATATGAGAGTATATATCTAATTGATAGTAGATATCATATTTGGAATGCTTAAATTTACAATCATTTCTATCTAAATTATAGATAATTAAATTATACATATGTTTGACAAAAATGTCATTTATTATATATTTATTATTAAAATAAAAATTTTAAGTTGTTATCATAAGATAATACAGTTGAAAAGAGATTTTCTAATTTTTATGATATTAATTATTAGATTTAACATTTCCTAAATATTTAGTGATTATTAATTTAAAAAAATAAATTCCATGTATTTTTTAAATTTTTTTATGAAAAAATTAATTGTTAATATAGACACATTTAATCAGATTTAATAGGGTTTAATGAGTTTTAATGGACTTTAATGTTAGTTAATAAAATCTAACAAGCTTTTTTATTAGACTTTAACAAATCTAATAGACTTTAACGATGTTTAATAAAGATTAATGGATTTTGGGCTCATAATTAAAATGGGCTTAAGCTTAATATATATAATAATTTATTATAATAATTATACTAATTAAACATTTTAGATAATCATTATTTTTAACCTAATATGCATAACCAAGTAGTTGTGCATAATATTAGTCGATAAAAAACTTGTTAAGCTAACTTAAATATAGTTTGATTCTTTTTAATGGGCTTTATATCCATTGATGCTGTTTAACCATATTTAATATATTTTAATGGGCTTTAAAACCTTATAATAGGACTTAACAAACTTTAATAAGATTTAACAGGCCTATTTAATGGGCTTTAAAAGAAATAAATGGACTTTAACAATATTTAATATTGTTTAATAGAGATTAATGGGTTCTAGGTCCCCATTCAAAGTGGGCCTGAATAAATATAAAATTTTATTTAAGCCAATTCTAATGACTAAAATATATATTTATTCAAATTTTTTATCATAGTATTTATTTTGAAATAATTGAACATAATATTTACAAATATTAGTTGATGAAAAAATGTTATACAAACGTAAATGACACTTGAATCTTTTTAATAATTTATAATAGAATTTAATGAGCTTTAACTCTATTTAAATTTTGTTAATATGATTTAGTGAAATCTAGCAAGAGTTTATAAAGGTTAATGAGCCTTTACAAAATATATGAAGGTTTTAGTATCGAGCTTTAATACAAATGAATGTCTGTCAATAACGTTTAATGAAAGTTAATGGGCTTTAACAGAATCTAGTATTTATAGAGGTTAATTAGCTCTAACAGAAACTATGGATGTGAGGCTTTAATGTAGTTGAATATAAGTTAATGGCATTTAATGAAGTGTAACAAAATCTAACGAGGTCTAATACTGGGTAATTTCAAGGCCCAACAACTGAGGTGCATCAAAATTCACATTTTTAAGACCTAACAATTGACTCTCACGTGAGTTGGATTCTGTTTTAAATTTCCATGTGGATCAAAACATGTGAGATTTTTATCATTAAACTTCTATGACACATATGTCCTCAACAAAACAAGAATTTCAGTAATAAATTGGGTGGATTGGTGGTTTTGGCTTCTATTTAAACTAAGTGACCATGAAACTAATTTAAAGCATCTTCCACATGAGCAATTTTGACAATATTTTTCCTCTAAGTATTGCGTTTTTGACGAATGCTGCAAAAACTTGCAATTTGACACGGCTTCTAATTAATTTTAGTTTGCAGTGACATGTCATTTATATCAACAAATTCCAGTAGATATCTTATTTCTAAATATGTATCTTGCTTGTACAGGGGATTTAATGGATTGATAGGAACAAGCACTAGAGTGGTAAATAGGTATTAAAGCTTATTTATGGTTGCTTAAGAATTTTAATTAATTATTGTTTATCATAAATAACATGGTTGGATAACCTACGTACTAGCTCCAGTAAAGAAATTTATGCATATTTTGTCCTTCACATTGCTTAAGTTGTTTGAAGATGGAACAGCAACCCAATAAGTTGAAAACAATGTTAAATAATGTAAAGGTATACCAAGTTGCAGAAATGTTCTTCATGAGACTCTATTTCTATAATTCATTCTTGAGGATAGCTTATGCTTTCACCAATAGTTTTGGTAGGTTTGTCGGAAACTTGACTAGAAATAGAAGCTCATTTGAAGGATACAAGGTCAACCACCACTCAAGTAATGGTATATATTTAGTGATAGATTCTTTTTTTGCATGATATATTCTGTTGAAATGTCATTTGTACCATTTGACCATTAATCTTTAGTTTTTCAAACCCAGGAATTAGAAAGACAGATTCAAGAGTTGCAAAAAAAATAAGAGATGAATGTTGAAAAACCGATAGCTTCTAGATATAAGGTTAATGCAGTTTCAAACGAGAATAATGGGTTTGAAATGGATTATTCTTAAGGATCCAGTAATATGTAAGTTGTTTATGCTTGGTCATTGAAAGTCAAGATCCTCAAGCCTCCACTAATATTATACATGGCAACATGGTTAGTGTTTGATAACAAAGTCCACTGTCTATCTAACTTCAAGCACCAAAAATATTTTTCTTCTGATATTCAATATTGCTTCATTTTGTTTGTGGTTTGCTTTTGTTTGACAAGATAGTGCTTCTGCATTGCTTCTCTGTGGAACAGAAGTTCAACAGAACTTGTGTTAATAACTTCAGAAGTTCTGAGGAAAATATGCAGAAGTGGTTTTGAAGGATAGAAGTTTTGGGGCAAATAGGCCCCTAAGTCAGAAGTTCTGAGAAAGTATCACAGCACTTTTGTGATGAGTAAAAATATTTCTGAGTTATTTCTGAAGCATTTTAAATGAAGTTCAAAGATTCTTAATTACTTCTAACATACTTCTAAATATCATGATTTTTACACCTTGTCTTTTGAAACTTTGCTTAAACACTTTTAAGCTTCATTATTTGTCTTTGAAATGCTTATGAGTATTTTTGATAATCATGGTTTTTTTCTAAAATGCTTCTAAATATGCATTTCTGAAATACTTTTGAGTTTGTATTTCTGAAATGCTTCTAAGCTTTTCTGAAATGCTTATGAGTATTTACTTCTGAATATTTCTGTGAAGACTTGATATACACTTTAAGCTTGACAAATACTTTTCTTAATTCTTTTTAACATATTAATACTACATTACTTGAAAAGTAAATAGTTAGTAGCTTAACTCTACACTCATGTATTTTTTCATTATCAAAACTTAACTGCTTAATTACTTTCGTCATCAAAATAAAGTTAACTAGGAGGATTAGACTCAACATTCCCCCCCTTTTTGGTAATAACAAAACATTTGAGTGATGAACCTTTCATAAAATATGCAATAAAGAACTTTAAAGTGTCTACATGTGTATTTAATGAATGCATGTCTAATATGCAGTGCTTCGATTTACTTAGTATGGCTCCTCTTGAATAAGTGCACTAAGTTCTTCTAACATTTCTCCCTAAGTTACTTTGATATTTCTCCTATTTATCCCATTAATCACTCTGATATTTCTTCCTCTTTTTATCATAATCAAAAAGGCTAAAGGGAATGATTAAACAATCTTAGTTCCGAGGAGTTTAATACGTATGTGTGTGGGCGTCAGAAGTTCTGAGTTACTAACTTCAGAAGTTTTGAGGGAGTGTAAAAGCTATTTTTTTTTGTTTTTCTGAGAGTATATGAACCCATCAGAATTTCTGAAGAACGCCTTCAAAAGTTCTAAAAAAAATGTTTTCAAGTGCAGAAATGACACTGTTAGAGTTTATAATAAGCTTCAAGAAAAAAATCATGTAATGCTTAATTCTAATCATAATAATTATGTGATCATTAACATTACAAAGTAATTAAATTATGCAATATGCATTTTACGTTAGTCTATCTAATATTTCTAGTTCCCTTCTAATTTTGCAAAATCTATCTTCTAGAAGCGGTTTTGTAAAAATATTTGCTAACTGATCTTTAGTTGGCACAAATTCTAAGCAGACATCATGATCTTTGATAAAATCATAATATATCATATTTTTATGTCTAAATTCATATATTTAAGATCTTCTTTTAATGTGTTTTTAGTAGTTTATATTAACATTTATGTGAATATTGCACTTAATAGAGTTTGTCTTATTGCAGACATAACATTCTATAAAATGAAAATGAAGATTACAAATGTTTAACATTTAGAATTTATTCTTAAATTTCTAATGCATCAAAAAGAATATGATTTTGAGTTCATATGAAGAAGTTACATCCAAAACAGTACAGCTCTCTCCAAAGATTCCGAAACATCAATTTTGGATTTACACAAGGTATCACTCACTTTAAGGACCCACAACTCATAGAAGATAGATGATTAAGAAAAAATGATCAACATAAAAGTTGTAGCCCCTAAAATATCTATTCAATGCAAAAAGAATAGTATAATTCTAAGTTTGTATGAAAAAGTTATGATCAAAACAGTACTACCTTTTTTAAAAAACCCTGAAGCAGAATCACAAAGCTTTGAAGCAGAACAAAAAAATGCTCCAAAGTAATATTTTTTTACTCCAAAGTTCACTTCATAGAACTTCGAAAAAGAATCAAAAACTTTGAAGTAGAACAAAAAGCTCCAAAGTAACATTTATTCCTCTGAAATTCACTTCAAAAAACTCCAAAGCAAAATCAAAAAGCTCCAAACTAGAACAAAAGGCTCCGAAGCAACATTTTTACTCTGAAGTTCACTTCAGAGAACTCTGAAGCAAAACAAAAAGCTCTGAAGCATCATTTTTTCTACTCTAAAGTTCACTTCAGAGAACTCCAAAGCAGGAATTCAAATTTCTGCTCGATCTTCAATGCATCCACAATAAGATACAAAGTTTGAAATCAAACTTATTTGTTTTTTCATGTGTCAGATGTTACAAATTTAAGAGTATGAGACATGTGAATTGTAAAGCATTATTGGAACCTAATTTTTAGGCTCAAGATTGTGTTACAATTTTTAGAACTCAGGATACGCAGCAGCTTAATTATTTTGAGAACTTTCATTTTTATACATTGCAATATTTTGGAAGCGATATTTTCGGAAGCTATATTTTTAGAAGCATTGCAATTTGTGGAAGAGTTCTACTAAAACCCTGCTGCTTGGGTTATTTAATGAAACATCTAGAACATAGTTGAGGGGTTACATGGGAGAAGTTTTCCAAGGGAGCAAAAAAAGGATTTCAAGTTCTGCAAATCTACATATTTTAGAGAGTGTTATTTCTATCTTTATTATGAAGTAAATTCCTTTTTCTAGGGCAATGATGTAGCCCTCCTTGCTATTCATTGTTAACAAAGATTATTGGGTTATTAATTCAATATCATCTTGTTTC
>JAYJMB010003296.1:0-14261 GCA_036873735.1 Pouteria campechiana
AACAAAGGAATGCACTAGCTGTATGCACATTAAAAGAAATAAGGACTAAAGTAATTGTAAAACTAGAAACTTAAAGACTTAACAAGAACCAAATCAAGATCATGCATCGTCACCATGCATGAAATCATTCTTTTAATACAGGTACGATTTTGATGATACATGCTTAATTCCTTTATGATCAATTATTACTTTTCACATAATATGCCTCTTGCCATAATGAACACTTGATATGCTTAATTATTCAAATTCTTAAAAGATTTTCGCAATTTACTTATCATAATCAATCTGGTCGTTACATTAAATCATTTCATGAAAAAAAAAATTGAGAGAAATTCTGTAGTAACTTATATATAGGATCTAGACAACAACATTCCAAAATTCTAATAAGATAAGGGAAGAAGAACACAGAAGGATTATAAAAAAGGAGAGAGGGAAAAAGTTAAAGGGGGAAAGCAATATGATTATAAGGAAAATCCTTTTATTATGACAAAAAGGGGGAGAGAAATATGAGAGACTTGTGAGAGATGAGAGGCTTGTAAGAGTGACAGTTATAGAGTTAGGAAAATGATAAAAGAGTAGAACCTAGAGGATTATATAGGTCAGATATTTAGGGGGAGATTAAAAGAATATTCTTAATTATTAATAACAAGTCCTTAAAGTTTTATCATCATTAAAAAGGGGGAGATTTTCAACATTATCGTATATGATTTTGATGATAACAAAACTTATATTAAGATAAAAAACCTTTATGCTTCAATCTCTAACAATCATATATATAATTATGAATTGATAAGCATAAACACATAATCATTAATGTTTAATTACACAAGCATACAATCTTCAATTTATGGTGTGCACATCATGAACGTTAACTAATCATTACTAAATAAATTTACTAAATCATACTAAGCACCATAATTACTTAAGCTTTCATATTATGCATTTAATAGAGATGTATATTATTCTTGCTTCACAAAATATTACAATCACATGATAATAAAATACATTCTAATATTATATATGAAAGCTAACAACGTAGCAAGTGCAAAAACGTTCAAGCGCATGATCATGATCATCTCCAACAAACTATCACAACTATCTGCTACATTCCAAAGGAGCTAAACTGATGAAAATCATGAAAGAAGAAGAAAGCAAAAGACAAGCAATAAGAAAGGTTGTAATTATCTAAAAGAAGCTTCTATGAATGAAAGTAATGGGAGACAAACAAAGCTGCAAAGATGCGCTACAATGAGCTTGTGTTGTATGTTAAATATAATGAGAAAATTTCAAACGAACAAATGAAGTTGAAGATAAAGCTATGGTCAAAGAGCATAAAGTTGTTCGAGAAATTCAAACTATCCACACTAACTAGACAAAGCTTGTTTAAGATGAAGAAAGAAGAAAACGCTTCATCAAATACTCAAACAAAGGAAGAAAGAAGAAATTTCCACTCATACAATCATGCACAAAGAAAGGGAACCTTTTCTAATCAACATAGTTAGAAGAATGGATTAGTCTAAAGATAAAAAGGAAATATGAACAGATAAGGGAGTGCAATTTTAATTGAGCCAAGATAGACAAATAAAGATTGAGAAATAAAGAATTTGCAAAAACAAACCCCTTTAGTTACTCGAAGTGTGCAGACCAGTTGAAGAACTTCATTTCGTGTCTTGGAATCAAAAGTCATCTATTACTAACAATAAACAAAGTATCAACCAAAGCAAAAGATGAAGTAGAAGCTGCACAGTGGCTGTAGATGAACCTGAACAGACAAAAAGCAACTTTGACCAAAATTGGCTTTAATAGACAAAAGCACAATTGTCTACAACTTACTTCAAATAAACACATGCGATGTGCAGAGTACTCCATACAAGATAAAGTAAAACATAGTTATCGCTTACATCAAATGAATACTACACTTCATCTGTTCAAGCAAGTTAAAAATCTTCATCTACCACCTCCAACAGACAATGAGGAACAAAAGAAGAATACCATACTTCATCTATTAGAGAAAGATAAAGCAAACTTCATCTACCACCTCCAATAGACAAATGAAGAACAAAGGAAACATATCTCACCTCATCTGTTCTTATAGAAGGAGAAGTTTGTCAATTGATTAGCTTAACTTTGTTAGCTCTACCCAAAGTTAGTTTGTTATTTATAATAGATAAAGCATATACACGAAGGATCGACCAACAGACAGATCTCTTAGAGGAATTTAGGGGGACAAAGTAAAGTTTGTCTATTAGTTAGTTCGACTTCATCTACATCATTCAAAGTTCGTCTGCTACTTGCAATAAACAAATCATTCTTATGAAAGCTTAACTAATTGACAAATCAATGGAAGAATTGGTTTGCAACTTATGGCAGACAAAGAGAGGTAATGACTTGTTAAAGAAAAATCAATTTATGTGACTAGCATTCAAATGGCATCTGCACTCGTGCCAATATTGTGTAGACTTATATCAGTCACCATTTCCAAAAATAAGTTGCATTGTAAGGTTTTCAAAGCTGTGACAAGTTATGAACGGCAATGCAGCAACTCGAGAGAAAAAGAAAGACCTAGACTTCAAGGGCAGAAAATTCAAACAATCTTATTCATTCAATGTTGCTCTCATTTCTGCATTCAACGGAACACATCTTCTCCAATGGTCAAAAATATGAAGAACCCATTTAAGGAGAAAAGGTGGGACGATTCAAAGGTGGTGAAGGAATACTTTTTAGATGAGCTTAACCTTACGCAAATTCTTGCACCCATGGCCAAGAGCTTAAACCATCATATATCTTTCATGAGCATCAATCTACTTATCCTTATGGACATTGTCTTTACATTATGGGAAAATCTTTTATATTATATAGAGCTGAAAAAGAGATCAAATCTTTCCCTATGCTTGAGAGAAATACTATGTAAAAGTGTATAAGCTTTTTGGTAAACTTGAAACTAGAGAGTTGTTGGTGAGCTCTAGAAAACCAATAAGTTTGTTGGTGATCTTTGAAATTGTTGAGTTTGTGGTGAGCTCGTGAAAACCACATTGTATGAGTTGTTGGTGACCTCCAGAAAACCAACAAGTTTGCTGGTGATCTTTGAAACTAGTGAGTTTTCTAGTGAGTTTGTGAAAACCAGAAGAGTGTTGGGAGCACTATGTATTTCCTTATATGGGATATAGTGTATCCCTAGGCAAAATAAGTGTGTGCTCTTGAAAGAGTGGATGTATGGACGGGGTCCTAAACTACTATAAAAATAGTCTTATCTCTGTGTGTGTTCGCCCATTTATTTTATTTTTCATGCATTTTATTATTTTTATTATTCATTTTCATCACACCATATACAAGCACAAAAAGAGAAAAATGACCCAATAGGGGTTAAGTAATGAATTTTTATTAACCCAATTCACCCCTTCCCTTTTAAGTTAAACCATTCTATAGGAACCTACACTTTCTTCACTTAGAAAACTTTCCTAGTATAGCACCTCGCAACACCCAACATTCCCAAAATTGAATAGATGGCAATAGAAACCTAGGAGTCCTTATGGATGGATCCCATACATGCATATTTAAAGAAAGGAGAGAAACCAATGGATTTGATAGAAGCAAAGAAGCTAGAATCCTTTCTAGCAAAGTTCCTATACTTGGATGATAAGTTATACTAGAAAGGACACTCAAAGTCATACCTCTGATGTGTGATAGAAAGTGAAGGAAAGGAAATCCTCAAGAAAATACACTAGGGAGAATGCTCCAACTACATTGGTACCAAGACACTCACATTCAAGGCTGTGAGGCAATGATACTATTGGTTAACCATGGCAGCAGATTCTAAAGAAAATGTGAAGAAGTGCGACAAGTGTCAAAAGCATGCAATCATTCTCCGGCTCCAAGGGACCAAAATTTGAATAATCAATAGCCCGTGGCCATTCTACTAATGGGGAATCGATATTATGGGAATCTTCCCACCTGCAATAAGAATGAGAAAGTACATATTTTTCATTATGAATTACATCACTAAATGCACAGAAGTTAAAGCCACCAAATCTATCTCCATAGAGCAGGCCTAGAACATCCTCATGGGGAGTATAATGTGCAAGTTTGGGGTTCCAAGGGTCCTTATCACAGACAATGAAACCCAATTCAAGGGCAAACCATTC
This sequence comes from Pouteria campechiana, assembly GCA_036873735.1. Classification (NCBI taxonomy): domain Eukaryota; kingdom Viridiplantae; phylum Streptophyta; class Magnoliopsida; order Ericales; family Sapotaceae; genus Pouteria; species Pouteria campechiana. Next base: position 4,143 of record JAYJMB010003296.1, read on the forward strand.
AAGACCTTCTACACTTCCCATGGGATTCGATAAAAAATTTTCTCAGTGGCACACCCGCAAACCAATGGATTAATGAAGGCCATGAATAAAATCATTATGACATGGTTAAGGAAAAAGATGGAAGGATCTAGGAATAGTTGGTATCAAGAACTCCCAAAAGTACTTTAGGCATTGAGGACTAACCAAAAAGGTCCATGGGCGAAACACCCTTCATGCTAATATATGGATCCAAAGTTGTGATCCCGGTAGAGCTAAAAATCCCTTCTGTCCAAACTGAAAACTTCAACCCAAAGGTAAATGAGGTCGCATTGGAAATAAATCTGGATCTACTTAAGGAAACAAGGATCAATGCTTAGGCAAGGATGGCACAATATTAGAACCAGGTCAGATAATATTATAATCAGAAGGTCAAAGTAGGGAACTTCAAAGAAGGGGACATGGTCTTGCAAGAAGTGTTGGTCAACAACACTACCCACAGAAGAGGAAAACATCCTCACTCCTGGGAAGGTCCCTATAGAGTCATCAAAATCTTAGAAAATGGAGCCTATGGGCTCCAAAGGCTAAATGGTAGGAGCATCACACGAACATGGAATGCTAAGCACCTGAGGATGTATTATCAGTAAACATCTTTTCTATCCTTTTACATTATTGTATAAAGATTGAATCAAGCAATAAATACGTTATTCATAAAAGGATTCTCTTTCTTATCCTAACAAAATTTGGAGCAAGACACAAAATGTGGTGCACCCTATGAAGTTATCAAGTTCCTAGTTTTGCAGAATGAAAACCGAAGGGCTACCTCAATAAAGTTGACAATTCCCCTGAGAGGGTAGCTTTGTAAGCCACCATTAAGAATGACTCATGAGAACAAGCATTTTCAAATACGCTGGTCAAAAAATGGCTAAACACACTCAAAGAAAGACACAAAAGAGGATTGAGAAATAATGAATATTTTTCATTGATAAGATTTTATAATTACAAATCTTCCCCATCTAGGTATACATCATCTATATCTATCCCAGGGAATTTTTAGGATACCTTTTTCTTACAAGATGCAAAAGCCCAGTCAAAGTAGTAAGCGATCTACTGAAATAGCATCTCCTAACACTCAAGCTCTGCCTCTAATTTTTCCAAATGATGCCAGCAGACCCGAGCAATATTAGCAGCATGTTGAGCCTTCAATGAATCAATCTCCTTCTGAAAAGCCCCATCTTTGCTCTAAGTACACTAATCATCTACTGTAAAGACAACTCTCTCACAGCCACCTCTATCTCTAAGGTAACAATCTTCTCTACTTTGGCATAAGTTGATTCCACCACAGCATCATGATTTTCTTTTGAAACTTCCTTCTGTGCCACCTCAACAGCATCATGCTAAGTGATGAGCCCATCCTCTCTAGCCTTGAGAGCAAAAGCAGTCTCCTTGAGTTCTTGGGAATACTTTCGCTCGAATTCTAATTTATCTCTAAGAATGACTAGCTCAGTCGCAGCATGGTCACAATCACTTAGAACCACCACAAAAAGGCGCCATTCTCCACTCCTGCTCCTGCTCCCCTCCTTAGTCTCCTGAAGATTATCAAACTCTATCCATAGATAGGATTTTGTCTCACAAAGTTGCAAGGACATCCTTGCCAACTGCTTTTGAGCACCAGTGAGTTGCTGCGTACAAAGCCTCATCTGATCGATGAAGTTCTATTTGGTAATGAAACTTTGCATGATGTCCAATGCAAAATCCACCACCAAGTTGTCTCATGGCATAGCAAAGGCTCGAGAGCAATCTATAGGATGAGAAAGCTTAGTGATGAAGATAACTACTCGGTCTGGATGCTCTAGGGGAGAGTTTATCATGCCTGTATCCCCATGAAAAGCACTAACTAGCAAGGAAGGATGTGAGGAGCTTGGACTAGCAGAAGCCCTGGTAGGTGTGAATCCAGGAGCCAAAGACGGTCCACTTGAACATGAAGCCCCAACTCGAGGACACTATGCAAAAGGAGCCAAGCAAGCTAGGCTCGGAGTGTAGACAATTCAAAGCTTGAGCTATCAGATAAGAAGAAAAAGAGAGTTAATAACTCCTTATGAAAAGACAATTTTTCACAAAAAGTAGAAAAATGGAAAATACCAATTAGCAAAAGAGGTAGAGCGGCAAGGGGGTGCAGCAGCTGGTGAAGAAACTTTTACAACTACCACATTTTCTAACGATGCTGCTACCATCGCCCGCTCCTCAATAGCTGCATCCTCCTGGCTCTATTTCAGAGTAGGGATGTCAAAACCCTCCATTCCTAAAGAACCCAAATCCTTCATTAGAGTAGCACCCGGTACCATCTCCAGGATAGAAGAAATAGGAGGAATCAAAGGAATAGGAAGCAAAGAGGACATGGTAGCGGAAGGATAAGACAAAGAAGAAGGATAAGTAGAAATAGAAGAAAGAAAACCAGATGAAGATACCTAAGCAGAATTGGTAGAATATGGAACTATAGTTAAGGATTGTATAACTATCGAAGAAACAGAAGACAAATTTATAGAATGGGGAGAATACACTACTCCTCTAAGAAGATCATCTACATCACCCCCAGAGCGGATACACTCCTCAAAAGTAGTCCCAGGTTGGGGAGATGATCATGGATCCATTCTAGAAGGTTGATTGAATTTGGAGGAAGAACATGATGAAGCAAATTATGAAGTGCCCTAGCTAGAAGAAATATTAAAAGGACCAACATCTCAGGAGCTAGCAACACCCACCGACTTCGGTTGCACATCCAAAACTAAGGGCCCTTCTCTAGATGAGCCAGGAGAATGGGAAGAGGGAGAAGAAGGCACAACATAACCTGAAACCACAAGTTCTTATGCCATGGATCTAGGGGAAGTAAGAGAAGTGGAGGAAGGTGGAGCACTAGTGGAAGCATCAGACTTCCACTTCCAAGTAACGATTTTAATCCTTTGCCATGTGGATAGAGCTACTTGCTCAAAAACGGAAGGATGGGGAAAAGTAGAGGCTTAGGCCCTGTGAGGACTGGGGAAAAAAGTGGGAAAAATATTAGACTCTTACTCTATCATGGAGCTCAAGTCTAAGAACAAAGAAGATAAGGAAGAAAGAGGATTAGGAACAACGACTTACTAACCAGGGAAGATGCATGAAAAATCTGCTTGGTAGCAATGGTTGGCAGACCACACAGCATCTATCGAAAGCTTACTTATGGAAATTATCCTATACCTAAGGACATATAGACTATATTATTCTAAGGGAGAAAAGAAGGATGGCAAGTGAATTAGATTGATAGTCCGGATCCTCGAGAAAGGGAAAGGTCCTAAGACCTTAACCTAAGCCCAATGGCTTTTCAACCGGTTGTCCCCATCAGAGGTCTGAGTGAATAGTTTTCTCCAAGGGGCGTGAGGGATGAGGTAAAAATACTTTTGAGAGTTGGGTGCTTTACTAAAAGGAAAGATGGTAGAAAACATGGCAGTAATGAAAACAAGAACCTATCAGAGTTTGTGAACCCAATGGCAGAGAGACACAATATAGTGCTAGATATTAGGGACTAATTATCCTAGGAAAATGCCAAAACCAATTAGAAGTAGGGGAATGAAATTGAAAAGATTAGGATGAAAACCTGCCCGAAGAGAAACCAAAGAAACAGGGATGAAGTTCTCTGGAGAATGCCACGGAAGGGTAGAAGGCTGAGGAAACTCCCAACTCATACCCTCAGGCAAAGGGTAGAGCCAAAACACCTCTGTAATATTAGATGAAATACAGGGATGAGATCTTTCAGTGGCCATAAGAGAAATGGAAGAATATGGACTTAAAATAATAGAGAAGAAAAAGGTTACCAGACGGTGAGAAGGAATGGCAAAGAAGACTGAGAGTGGGGTGAGAAATGATTTCTTGCCCTCGCGGCATTGTCTTAAAGGCATACAATGAAACCGCCTAGGGTTTCATGCAAAAGTGGAAAGTAGCCAGCCTAGGACTTTGTGAAAACTAGGAACTAGTGGTTTCCACATCTTATTACATTTAAACCTCGTTCATGTGGGCAAATAGAAGCATCGATCGATGACATCAGCATAAGAAAAAGCTGCCATGGAATGATTGGTGTTAAAGTTTGAAATAGTAGAAAGCCCATGTAAAAATTTTGCTTTTTAGCAAAACCGCAAGATGGGCTAGGCAAGAATGTAGGCAAAAGCATTAGAACTATGTTTTTGTTAGCAGCGAATCTACTCTAAAACCTTAAAAGCATCCCAACATATCCACTAGCCTTTAAGGTCAAAGTGAAAAACTTAGGAGCATCCTAGCAGATCTACTGCCCTTTGAAGGAAAAAGGGCACTCATGGGGCAAAAAATAAAGAAAAAATTAATGATTTTTATTACATTTAACAATCTCTATTGTAGAAAAAATTATTACATCAATAGGAAAGCAACAGGAAAGAGCAAGAGGATGAGAAATCCTATCTACTCAGTTAGGGTATCCACAACCACCTCCAATTCCTCTATCTACTAATGGGCAATAGATGGTTCTTCCTCCAAGGATCAAATACAATCCAAAGATTACATGTGATCGATGGCATGCTCAATTAGGCGTCGGTCAGCCATTTGAAGTGAAAACTTGATGGACTTCAGTTTTGCTTCCAAACTCTTGATCTCTTCATAGAGAAAATGGATTTATTCAAGCAATTGGAAGTTCATGTCTAGCATCTTTGGAGGATTCATGCTTGAACTAATAGGGTTGATTTCCTTGCAAAGGAACTGAACTAGCTTGGCAGATTGCTTGTTGGTGCTTGAACCGCTAAGCCCCATGAGTGAGCAGATATCAAGAACACAACCAAGCAAAGAAGGAGACTCCATTTATAAAGGTCAAATAGAGAAGTTGAAGCATCCAAGAGCATAATACAAAGTGTTGCATGCTTCTAATTAATACTCACATTTATGAAAATTATCAAGGAATTAACCCCATTCATTGCATCAGAAATGACACCTCAGGAGAATGAGGTAATAGCCTAGAAGATAAAAGGTCTGAAGCACACTTTACATCTTCTTGAGGGGGGACTAGCATTAGGGAACTTTAATACAGGTATCTATTATCTAATTAACATCCTACCATGTTAGATCCTTATCATACCAGGATGCCTTTTCTAGCTATTACATAGTCCTGAGAGTATAAGACTGTGAGTGTGTGTTCTCCTAGAATCCTTCTCTAGGAATAAATCTACATCCCTCTTGCATATACACTATATACACATCCCAGCTACCGCCTACACTCAAGTAAAAAAAAGATCAGGTATGCACCCCCTAAAGCACAAGCTCTTGCTACTAGCCTATATCCTCTAAAAGAGTCTTGTTTACTAACTTGAGCATTGGAGTGTTTATGCCTGAAACACTCCCAGCGCCCTCTGACCTTTTTCTAGTCTTGTAGGATTCTCGATAGTATTCGCTCAGGAGCTAAATCAACACTCAATTGGGGACAACCCAAACAATATGAATAATGTAAATGTAGCTACAAATACAACTATAGAATCCAATACAGTTGATCTCACAATAACCTATGATGGTCAAGCTCTTAAACGTAAAAGAAAAAACCAATATACCCCCAAATCACATGTTTGGGAGAATTATGATCAAGTGTTAGATGATGAAGGAAAATGGCTTTTAGCATTTGTAAGTATTATAAAGACAAAATTAAGTGTCCAAGCAAAATATTCACGTAATTCTCATAAAAAACTAAAAATAGGACAACAATTATTATCATTCTAACGAGCACAAGCTGATGGCACTGCTTTTATTGCTAATTGGAAATTTAATCAAAAAAGAAGTACAAAGGCACTGGCATGGATGATTATTATAGATGAATTACTATTTAAATTTATTGAAAAGAAAGATTTAAGGATTTTTGTCAGGAATTACAACCATAATTGAAGCATATATCAAGAACCGTAGTTGTAAATGATTATCTTCAGATATACAAAATAGAGCAAAAGAAGTTAGAAGTATGTTTGACAATAGATATGGACTTCAGTTTAAATGTTGCGTATTTGTGTCTTACTATACATTATATAGACATAAATTGGAAGTTGCAGAAGAGATTTATTAATTTTTGTCTTTTTTCCTCACCACACACAAGTGATAATATTGCTAATATGATTGATCAATGTTTAACAAGTGGAAGATTAATCTGATCTGTACTATTACAATAGACAATGCTAGTGCTAATAATGTGGTTGTGAGAAATTTAATTAAGAAATTGATAAGAAATAATTCCTTATTGGTAGATGGAGAATATTTTTATGTTTGATGTGCTGCAAACATAGTAAATTTAATTGTCAGGGATGGTATAAATGAAGTGAAAGAATCCATAGTTTGCATCCATAATTGTAACAAATATGTAAGAAGTTTTCTGATAAGACAACAAAAATTTGAAGAGTAATGTAATAGTAAAAATTTTCCAATCACTAACTCCTTATGTTTAGATATGCTAACTCAATGGAATTCTACAATGTTTTGAAACATGATAAGGTTTTAAAAATTTGGAAGAGGTAGATCCTCACTTCCAGCTTGAAGATCTTCCATGACATGATTATAGGGAAAATACCACAGTTATGTGTCAATTTTTTGAGCAATTTTTATGATATGACTAATGTTTTATCTGGATTATCTTATGTTACTGCAAATCAATACTTTCATGAGGTTGATAAAATTTAGTCACTTTTATATAATAACATGGATGAAGAATATCTTTGCCTTCATGACATGTTTATTAGAATGAAAGCAAACTTTGTTAAATATTAAGGTTCTATTGATAAGATGAAAATGTTGTTGGTAATTGCTCTTGTGTTGGATCCACATTATAAATTAGCATACGTGAAATTTAGTTTACTAGAACCTAAATGACCCAAGTTGCACCCCTAGACCCGAATTATACATTTAGGTTAAGTAATCCTACCTAAACTGACCCTATGGGTAATCCAAGGGGAAGCAATCTTATTTAAAATTAGGTTAATTCTACTTTAGTCCTTGGATACCTGACCTAATTTACACCACAAATTCATGACCTAGACTTAAGTGGATTTCTTTAGCATGTTACTACCCATCTTAGATTTCTAATCATGTATGATTATAAATAAATATAATATGATGAGAAGATTATGAATATGTATGCCTTGTAAATCTTGGTGATGCATGTCTTGATTTCATAAGCATTATGTGACCTTATCCCTAAATTAAATTATATAATGCATCTAAAAATCATCAAGCATTATAAGACTTTAGATAAATGATTTAATATTTGATTTTCATTCCAAGTTGTATTATTGCTTAATTTTGGGGATTTATATTAATTAAGCATGATCTGGGCCACTTTATTGTATAATCTTGATAATTTTATATATAGAGTGAATTCTAACCATATAAGATGGTTAAATCTACATAAATTATTGAGATTTCATATTACTAAAGATGGATATTGCTAAAAACTTTATAATTTAATGATGCAGCCATATGGTGGGCCCAAACAATGCATTGATTCATAAATTAAATATTTGTGATGAAAATTATTTGTTTAAAATATATGTTATTAATTATTCATGCTTGAATATTTATTAATTGATGACAATTAGTATTGAAATTAGTAAATTACATAATTAGTTGATGATATTGATATGATGAACATAGATTTACAATTAATTATAATTTCATGATTCAATGTGTGGCTAGATGTACAAAATGAGACACTGTAGAGTCTTGATCAGGACTATTGGTCCCTCTAGAGTGGCTCAACCCAAGAGGAGAGGAGTGAAATTGGTTTTAGAATAATAAAATTATCTTCTCCAAGGCCAGCGCTGTAGGCATTCTAGCAGACAAAGATTAAGCAAAAGACAGAGAATTCAAATATGTTAATCAGAATGTTCTTCTGTCATTAATGGAGCTCACGTACTACTAATGGCTGGAATTCAAGGCAGTTATAAATGCAACATTGGTGGATCAAGAAAAGAAGTAGAACAATCGAAGAAATTATTCAATTCCTTCTTGTGAGCACTTACTGAACTAAACCAAAACGTTCTGCATCTTACAAGAGTCGTGAGCCTTGCATTTAAACCTTCTTCGAATTTCTTTGAAGGCTCCCAACCACCTTTCAGGAAGATCATTTACTTCTATATTTACTCTTCAGAAATCTTCCCCTATGCTTATTAAGAAATGCCTGTATCTGTGCTTTAACTTTCAATATTCATTCATTGTAATTCTCTTGAGCTAGTGGTTAAGACTAGACTCAAGAAGAGCCATGATTGTCTAAGTGTAGATATGAGTTATTTATTTATGCCCCTTAGAATTGGAATCTAGAAGAGTGCTAGGAGCACTATGATTATGCCCCTAAATTTGAAATTTAGAAGAGTGCTGGCAACACTATGATTATGCCCTCTAGAACTGGAATTTAGAAAAGTGCTGGGAGCACTTTAGTTATGCCCCTTAGAGCTGGAATATAGAAGAATGTAGGGTGCACTGATTATATTTCTGCTATTGGAGATAGTGGAACCCAAGATCCTAAGAAGAGAGTGCTCTATGAAGAGTGGGGCAGAGTGTTTACTTAAACCACTATAAAAATCCTTGTGTCTTACTTATTTATACATTAATTAAGTGATTAGATTAATTGCTAAAGAAAAGTTTGATCCTAAAGGGGTTTAGTAAAATTTTAAGTACCCAATTCAACCCTCACTTCTTGGATATTTTCCTAAGTTTTAGAACTAACACTATTCACTATCCTTTGGTAAGTTGCTCTCGCATTCTTCAATCTAAATGGAATCACCTTATAGCAGAAGGTTCCAACATTAGTTATGAAAGTCATCTTTTCTTTATCTGGTTCATACATCTGGATTTGATGTTACCTTGAAAATGCATCCATGAAGGTGATTACTTGTGGCTAACTATAGAGTCGACCAACTTATTATTGTTTGGAAGGGGGTAGCTGTCTTTTGGGCATGCTTTGTTCAAAAATGTGAAATCAACACACATTCTCCACTTCCTACTCACCTTCTGGTGTGTAGTCATAGGCAGGCAAACAAATTTATAACCTTACTCTAATTAAATTACTTGTAGTAGTGTGAATAAGGGTCTATCCTAAAAGGAGCATCTAGCTTAATTTTATGCAAAGGGAACAAGAAAGAGGGGTTTGAATGTAATAAAGAAAGTGTTGTAAAAGAAATCTATCAGAGAAGAAAACCTTGGTTTTAGTCAACATCCACCATTAGAATCTCATAACTGATCATTGATATAGTTATAAATCAATTCATACTTTAAATATTCACCATTAGAATTATTTTGCCTATCTCTCTTTCAACATAGTTAATTAGAAAATATCATTTAAACTAACCCTAACCACTAAATAACCCTAGACTAATGCTAAAGGTTTAATCTAATAGCAGTCTTAAGATTCATAGAGATTGGTGAAGCTAACCAACACAAGCACCAGCAATTGTATTTAATTTAGTCAAATATTCTTTCTAAAATTTAATAACTACACCAGCAGCAAATTATTAAACCCTAGTTGCTTCACATATTAGAGGGATCAAACAAATACAAATTTGATATCTAATCTAGCAATAGATTGTAATGAATAATAAATTAGTAGGCTTCCTAGCAATTAAACATAACAATCATAATCATGAACAAAGAAAAACATTCAATACTCAAAGGACAAATTAAAAAATTAAATCAAATTAGATCTCATAGTATTTTAATTATGAGGCTTCTATCTCCTTAAACCAAGAATAAAAGTTTAGCCAAGTAGGGCCATGATGAAAACATAAAGAAAAGAAAAGAAAAGAGAGAGGAAGATCTTCACCAAAAGCTTGCTTTGATGTATCTGAGTTGTAGCCTCCTTTATCCCCTCCAAGTCCCTTATTTCACTATTAAAAAACCTTTGAAATAACCCAATTTAGGGTTCTCTTGCACCTCCTCATGGATTTCCAAAGTTGTCTTGAGCATACAATACGCGAATGCTAAAAATATCTTATTTCCACACAATCTATCCACCAGGAGAAGTTTTCATATTTTTAACATATATTTCTCATATGATATAAAAATAATATCATTATTATTTATTTTAAAGATAATTCCAATATATAAAACTTTTATGTTGACAAC
>JAYJMB010003297.1:0-93451 GCA_036873735.1 Pouteria campechiana
GGGGGGGTGTGTGGTACGTGTGTACCGATATGTGTCAGCGTTTGCCACCCAAATGCTTTCCGAAGGGATTTTGTTGTACAGCTGAAGCCTAACTTACCATGCCTCGAGTATCAACATTGAACATCGCCCGAACAGAAATAACACCGCGGCCCACATCATCATATTCCATATTCACCGGACGGCGTCAGTATTTGCCTGTGTAGCACACGTGCGGGGTATCCTGACCCTTGGAATGGCGTGCGGAACGTGCATGAAATGTATCCTAACGTGCAGGGCATCCCATTCATGGGTTTGCTTATATTGTATCTCTGAGCAACCATCTTTTCATTTCCTGCAAGGGGGAGCGAGGGCTTTATGGGTTTCACATGATACAAAGGGAAAGTAATGAAATTTTTTTTTTAATATACACTTATCTTAATAACTTTATTTTTTATTATTATCTGTACTTTCAATTATTATTTATATTTGTTTTAAGCTTGATAAGGCTGACGTTATATTAGGGTTTTACGTGAAAATTTTTTCCACTCTTTTCTACATTTTTTGATGTTAATTAACATTTCAACTATGTACTTTTCATTATTATTAGTTATATTTTTAATTATAATTTTTATCTCATTATATAAAATTTTATCTATTTTGATTTTATTTACTTTATTTTTAATTATTATTCTTTATCACATTTTATCATTTTTTATTTTCTCTTTTTTTTATATTTTTTCTTGACCTATTTTCCTTATTCCCAAATAGATTCTTAGAGGGTGTATTTAGGAATGAGAAAAAGATGTAAAAAATATATATATGAAAAAGTATGAAAAAAAGAGAAAGTGATGTAATGTAATTAAGAGTAATTATTAAAAATAAAATAAATAAGGATAATATAAGTATGCTTTTATATAAAAATTATAAAATAATAACTAAAAATATAGATAATAATATAAACAAATATTATTATATAGTTAATATGTTAAATTATATTAAAATATGTTTAAAATTATATATAAAAAGGAAAAAATGATATGAAAAAAAATTAAAAATTTTATAATTTTAAAAAATTTTACATTTTTTCCATTACCATACCCACCCTAGGATTCATTTGAGAATGGAAAAAATATGAAACAAATGTGAAAAAATAAGAGAAAAGAGAATTAGTGATGTTATATGATAGAAAATAAGGATTAAAAATAAAATAAATAAAGTTAAAATAAAAAAACTTTTTATATAAAAAATATGAAATAATAATTAAAAATATAAATAATAATAAAAGAGTAATTAGTAGTTAAGATATCAAATCATATTAAAATCTATGTAAAATGGATAGAAAAATGAAAAGTTTTCCACCCTCTTTTTTCCTCGTTACCAAATATACCCTTAATGAAAAGATAAAGATAAATTAATGAAAATGTAGATAATAATAAAAAAAGTAAGATTATTAAATCTAATTAAAATTTCATATCAATGTACAAAATTATATATAAAAAAAATAACATAGTCTTGTAAAAGAGGCATATAAAAAGTCATATAAAAGCTTCAAATGCATTATCTTTCAAATGCACCCAAACACGCCTTTACGGACATTATTTTCTTACTCTTTCTTTTTCTTCCTGTTCCTTTCCATCAAATCAATCAGGCACGGCTATTTTGTTTCGGTCCGGGCGTAATTTGTACAAGGATGGAGTAGGGCCAAGGATTGGTGATCTGGACAGCCGCCGGAGGGGGCCACCATGGGGGGCGAATTTCCCAAAATTCCTATAAAACCAACAATTCCAGAAGCCTTGTAGTGGTCACATGCAAACAAGAAGGGTAAGAAAAAGAAGGTAAACCAAAGGTCCACGTTTCATAGAAAAAGGAAAACAAAATCAAAGACGGCTAAGAGCATTTAATCAGGGTGACTTTGGGGGCCAAGATCTTTTACCTTTGAATCTAGATGCCCACTCTTTTCATGCTGGAACCTTCAAAGTTGCAACAACACGTCTAATGGTGTGGCCTCATCTCAGATTATACCAGGAAAAGCTTGAGGGAAAACCGAAAATTCTATCGATAACGGCTTCGGAATTTGGATGTTATTGCCAAGATATCTGGAACTGTAGCATGTTCCTCATGGATCAGATATTCCAAGCTAGAATTAGCTAATGGGTTTTTTGGGATTATCCAACTGAATACTCCTCCTTCGCTGGGAATGAGAATGAAATAACAGCGCGAGTGTAGAGGCCCCACACGGCAACGGATATTTCGGGGGACTAAATTGCTAGCTTCTAGCTCCTCTAAAAGATTGTCGTAATCTTTATAGCTATTAATCTCTTTATGTAGGCTATGACTTGCGGCAATTTTTATAAAGGGTGACATCTGGATATAATGACTTATTTAGGGTTTTCGTGTCAACCCAAGTCCTAATAAGCTTATACGTTACACAACGGTGGTACACTGCAACGAAGACTATGTATGGTACACTGCAATGAAGACTGTATGCTAGCCTATTTAAATCTAGGCCAATGTCTTTCAATCAATATATACGATATTTGAGTATTTTATATTATATTACTGGCAAAATCGACCGAATGCTGACCAGGTAGACTTAACTGTTTGATCAAGGTTTACTAGTACACCCTCCAGAAAATAAGAGGTGAAATCGTAGTCAAAAATATCTGTAATGCTGCTAACTAGAAGTATGGAGCAAAAAGAATGTTGATACTTATTTAAGAAGTTGGATTGAGATAGAGAATGGGCCAGGTTTTATTTGATTTCAAATTTGCCCACCTTCCTCTTGCATATTTGAAGTGACTCACGCTTGATTTATTACGGGGAGAAATACGGATGGGGCAATCTCTATTTTGTAGTCAACTGAAAAATCTTACAAATATTACAGAAGCGTCCACGTACCATCTTGTCATTGGCCAGCTAAATAGAGCCCTGCCAATCTAATTACAAGCAACTTGGATCAGGGTAAGAAGTCAATCTCGTACGTGTTACTTTGATTTTGCATTATTATAATACAAGACAGCTTGGCGATTAATCGATAGGTGATGGGAAGTGGGATACGGCTGGAGCTGGCAATCAAATCAATGTGCTGCATAGAAAAATTTTACGCGCAATCTTGCTTCAAGTTGCGCGTCTTGGGTGGCTTGAGCTTCCATCCTTTTTCTCATTTTTGTTCTTACATTACATTACAGAGAACTTAATCTCAATTCGATCTCCGAGTAGAATTCTGTCGTTGTCATTGAAAATTAGGCAGCTAACTGCTTATGTTTATGCTTTCCCCAGCATGAATACCTGAAGGAATGTGAAATTTCACTTCCTAATTCGAAGGACAGAAGGAAATAGAAGAAACGCCAACAACATTTAAAACTTCCCTAGCTGTCCGTTTGTTTTGCATCTTCTGTCTTATAAGAGATGGGGAGCAGCCTGATATTTGGGGCTAGAAGATTTCAAAAGGCCAAATCATATCTGAAAGAAAGCTTCGACTTCCCAAGCTTTTTCAAGTACTGTCACGCGTATATAGAATTACAGAAATTTGTGATAACGGCTAATTTTCGAGGAAATATCTTTTCCCATCTCATATTCCTCTGGGTACGTTTTTTTGTGGAGAGCTTGAGAGGGGCTTTCTAAATGGGACCCATTTCGCACGAATTGAATGCTAATAAGACACGGTTTAGCTTTTTCTGAACAAAACAAAAGGCTTTGGCAAATAGATGAATAAATGATCAGAGGGTAAGACTGATGAATGGCCGAGAAAAGAGAGGAAGGAGCGATCAGTCGAATTGGATTTTGTTTGGATGCAATGCTTTCTGAGAAGTCCCAGCAAAAACGATAGGTCCTTGTGATCACCCACTACTGGTATGATTCATTAAATGCAAAAAGGCTTTCCTGAGTGCGATTGCGAGGTGTGTTGTCAAAAACCGAACATCTCGAACCAAATACGTATATAGTTACTCAGGTAGCTGGCAGTACGAGACGCTTAATACGCAGCATTTCATTTCATTTTTTTCAATAAAGGGCCTGTTGGCTTCAAGTCACCATCCCAAATTTAGGTTAGGGCACCAATCAAAGCCTTTGCTTGCCAAGTGATGGATTAACTAGGGGTTGATCGGTGAGATGGATTTGATTAGAATGAATGGAATTAAAAAAATGATATCAATAATATAAGAAATAAAATAGTTATAAAATAATTAAAGTTAAAATAGATAGAACCAAAATAATTGAAAACACAATTAATGATTAAAAAATAAGGTTATTATGAAAATTATATATTAAATCAAATCTTATAAAATGAATTTTTCCATGAAAATACATTCTATTAGCTGATAATGGGCAACGTCTTGAAAGGGGATCCGTGGAAAGTTATCATTTTTAATCAGATAAGCCAGTAAGTCCATTTCGAGCAGTTTAATTTGGATTGCTTTTATGTCTTATGAATTACTGCAATCTAATCCGAAAGTGCATGCTTATCATCTATAACACTCTGGAGGAGCATCAAAGTTCTTCACATGCCGAAAAGATATTTCTGAATGGCCAAAAACGAAACAAGGAGAGAAGAGACCTAGTGTAGCTCTTTTTGTCATCATAGGGAGAGTGTTCACGGGTTTCTCTTGACTCCACAGCATTCCTTCAACCCCACAGGCCCCACCCACCACACGTATATATTTAAAAAATCAGGACACACTGACCAAAAATATGCAAAAACATACCACACGTGCCATCCTTAAATTCTTGTGCGATATCCAGGAGGTGGGTAGGATAAGCGTCAAGATGATATATCAGGTTCATCCATCAGTTAAGAAGGATTGGATGGTTTAAAATAATTACTTGCCAAGGGTCCAAATTCAACGAGTGAATGTTGTACGCATAACCAAGGGGGCAATTTGACTTTTCATTGTGCTATTCATCTTCTTGCTGAGTCCATCCTCATCGACCACAGAATATCTACATGATTTGAGGGTAGCTAGAATGCAAGCTGCAAATGAAGATTCAAGTGGGATTGGCTGACCCCCAGTGCGATAGTCCATATGCAGATGTAAAAATGGGCAAGGTATGTTTAGTCTCTGTACCTTAAAACAGTATAAAAAGTCAGTGCATTTCCTCTAGAAAATGTCTGTTTGTGTACTTATTGAGACATTTTAAGTTGCAATTAATTTAGGGTATAATGGTTAATAGGCCTACGAAGCGTATAATCAGATATCTCGTGTGTTCACAATGAATACAGAATGAAAATGAGTGTTCAACAGAGGCTCAAAATGCGTAGTTTTTGCTGATTTCATAAGCAGTGGTGGGTCCCTTTAGCATCCTGAGAGATCACATGTGAGAGAAAATTAACGTGGGGCAGACCGTTGTGCATGGCCTTGTGATATGTATAGAAAGCGGAAAGTTTGGATGATGCATGTGAGCAGAAACAGCCAGACATTGCAAAAAAGACATAGCATAAACCTCTTTATGCTCGTTGCTAGATCTATTTACAGGAGAATACAATTTATCTGGAGACAGAATACTCGTGTACCCAAACCACACGGAAGAAATAGAGGTGCCACAGTAACACAGGTGGCCACTGGCCAGGTTTCACTAAAAATCCAAGGGTCAGTTCAAGCAGGTCAAAAACAAGAAACAATAAAACAAGGAAGGCAGACAAGCAGGTAAAATTTGAAGATGATAGAATGAACCCAACCAAAGAAGGAAACACTCAGAGAGAGAGAGAGGGAGGGAGATCAAGAGAGAGTAACAAACTATAGACAACCTGTCCTCTTCTTGAAAAGTCCCTTTCTCTTATTTAACTCTTCCTTGTAGGCCTGAATGCTATGCAAATCTGTCTCTAACCTCCTTGTTAGAAAATCCCAAGTGTGAAAAAGAAAGAGAGAGATTAAAAAGGAAAATAACAGTGACCTTTTTGGGTGTGAATTAATTTTTAACGGCTTCTCTGTCATGTTCACCACTTGCACCCCCAGCATAACATCCAAAGCCCTCGCTACCACCAGTATATAAACGGGGAGAGAGAGCTCATCTTCACAAGAAGTAATGTTCATTGACGGCAGTTCGAGTATATGGCAATTGCAGCTTCCATGAGCCGGGACGACGACAACAAAGACGGACACGAGCATGATGTTGTCATGCCAGGATTTCGCTTCCACCCCACCGAGGAAGAGCTCATCGAATTCTACCTCCGCCGAAAGGTCGAAGGAAAGAGATTCAATGTCGAGCTCATCACTTTTCTTGATCTCTACCGCTATGATCCATGGGAATTACCAGGTGCAATTTCATTTTCATACCCATGATTAATTTTACGAACTTTCTCAATTAGGCTACGTGGTTTCAAATGCCAAATTCGGCTTATCTGATCAAGATTCCAACGTTGTTCTTCTTGAATTGTGTGACATCTTCAGCTTTGGCGGCCATCGGTGAGAAAGAATGGTATTTCTACGTGCCAAGAGACCGCAAGTATCGGAACGGCGACCGGCCCAACCGTGTGACAACTTCTGGCTACTGGAAGGCCACGGGCGCAGATCGGATGATTCGGACAGAAAGCTTGAGGCATATTGGATTGAAGAAGACGTTAGTCTTCTACTCAGGAAAAGCTCCCAAAGGAATCCGCACTAGTTGGATCATGAACGAGTATCGATTGCCCCAGAATGAAACTGATACCCATCAGAAGGTAATTGCAAAGATACACAAGTTGAATAAGATTGTCAAGAAGGGGCTTGCCTAGACTATACCTAATCTTTTTCCCCTCTTTTCTTTACCTAGACTATCTTGGCTTTTTCTCTGGTTGACTTTCTTCTTCCAAATCACGCACGATTCCCCTTTAGCATCTTTAAAATACTTAACCAATTAATCCTTTTTAGAGACCTAGCATAGACAAAAGTCCCCGGGGATTTGGGATTTCATGTCTTTCTTTGTTCTTTATTACTTCTCTTTTGGTGGGATATTTAAGAAATTCATGGCATATGCTATATTCAATGACCCAGAGGACCTTGCTTTGAAGTCTTCTGACATTTCTCATAACTTCTCGTATCCAAAACCCAACCTTCTTCTTCCTCCTTTCTTTTCTCTTTCCATTCTCAACTCCTGATGAATGACCTTCTATTCCTTCCGCAGGCGGAGATCTCATTATGCCGAGTCTACAAGAGAACTGGATTAGAAGATCACTGTCCACTGCCTAATGCACGTTCTTCAAGGCCTTCCTCATCAAAAGGGGCCGAATCAAGCAAAAGACACAACACAGATGTTCAACCAACAACAAGTTCCAGAGATTACTCATTCCCGGGTGGGAGGCTGCATGAAGTAGGGAGCAATAGCGCCGCAAACGAGGATGGAATTGGACTTGAGTTATCGAGGCACAGAGCTTTTGGGTCAATGGCACCAGTGACGCCAACAGATTCTACGTCGACTGAAGACGATATGTCTCTACTCCATTCCAAGGAAGGAAGCTCTTTACTTGCAACTTGCACTCTCATTCCTCCACCTCCTATGCCCCTGCCCGGCGTTGACGAACTCAATAAAGTTGTAGATTATCAACACATCTATGGGCATCATCCGTCGCAAATACCCCAACCGCCTTCATCTCAACCGCCGTTGCTTTCCCTCAGTAACCTACCAAACACTATGCCAACCTTCTCAGACAAGCTATGGGAATGGAATCCCGTCCCAGATGCTAACAGAGGCTACAATAGCTACAAATGATTGATGAATCGGAAAGACGCACGCTAGAAATTCTCTTTTTTTACATCTGTAACTTTCTGTGCTAATTGATGTTTGTCAAATAAAGCATAGTGATTTAGCTTCAACGCAAAAGGGGTCTAATACATTTATCTTTAAACATCTTAGTACAGGCTTCTAAATTTGAATCTTGAGACAATTGAAGGAGATGGAAGAATTCTGATATTCCTTAAATAGTCTTGTTTTTTCTGGTCTTTTATATGGATTCTATGTAATGATGATGTCGAGATTGGAAAGCATGTTGCAGGGAAACATGTTATTTGAGCCTTGGAAATTCATGATTGTTACTATTTCTTCTTTGGAAGGTGGGGACGAGCTGACGCAAGTAAGCATCTTACTTTGTTTTCATCTGTTGGTGGGAATGGTAGTGAATACTCCATAAAAAGGTTGCTGATGACAGGTATCTCGATGGCTATGTGATGTATTTTCATTTAATCCTCTTTTCCTACTGTATATAATTTTAATCTCTTACACGAACCTCATAAATACACATGAATTTAAGTAAAATTAAATTTCATGGAATTTCAAGAGTTTAAACCTAAATGCTGAAGGCATCTTCCCATTCCCTCCTGGAGTCACAGCTGCATTGGTTGTGGGTCCCCTTTGACGTCCGCAGAAGCGTGAATCGTCTGAGATTTGTACTGTTATGAGTCATGTGAGATTCGTAAAAACAGATTGTATGTAAAGATGGTAATTTCCCACATCAAACCAGCGTGTACAAGGCCCACTGCTTATCGCTATGCTGTCTTTGCTTGGGACTTCTTCTGTTGTTGTATTGTGCAGGTTTCAAGGGCTTTCTTTTGAGTACATGGTCCAGAGGTGCTTGATTAATTGTGTCTTTTATCGGCATGGAATCTTAGCAGTTCATAGAAAGCCAGGTCACTTCCTTCAAAAGTTTTCTCTTCGTATAACTTGTTTGCCAATGGGAATGCTCGCTCCATAACGTTGCTTTAGGTAACCAATTTATAGAAAACTCCCCTCTTTTCCATTATATGAAGCTATATAGCATTTTTAAGAAAGAAGAAGATGAAAAGAAGGAATAGTCACCAATAATGTCCCAGTCTACAAATTAGGAATGATCACATGACACAGTTTGTAGGCACATTCTCTCTTTCTGGTGCCGTAGTATATCCCTAGACATCAGTGAAGCCGGCACCTTGATTCTGCTCACATTAACCTATTTTCAAGTGGCATATATCCATCTTATGGATGTCAGCTGTGACATCAAATGTTAAGAACTTGCCCCATATGCCTGAAAAACTTTGGGCTCTAGGTCAGGTCTAATGGTAGGAAATGCAAAGTTACTCCAAGTTTTAGCGTAATTTTAGTTTTGGAAGTTATGATAGTCAATATTGTAGGTAGTTCATGTCACCAAGATCAGTTTCATTAAATAATCTCCTTCTCTCTTGATTAATGAGAATTTGTTTCTAGGCCTTTTTTGGGTTAGCCATTGTTACTGTTCATTGGTGTAATTTAGAATCTGAAATCCATTTACGATGGCCTTCTATTTGGGCGATTCAGATTCTAAAGTATGTGGTACATGTCTACATGAGCAGAAAGGTATCCCAACTCTGCTGCACCCATTGTGCTGTGTTAAGTGATAGACGGAGCCTATCTGGCAATTTTCTCGAATCATTTTAATTGATATGAAATTGGTATCCATAACTCTACTCTTTCTGGGTCAACATTATCAAAATTTCAATCATTTCCCCCCATAATTTAATTAAAAACTTATTTACTTCATCTTTATTTATTTATTTTCAATGAGTACCCCTTATTCAGTTATTCTATAACATCAATTCTTTTTTTTTTCTTTCATACTTCACTTTTTTTCTGTTCTTTTTATACTTTTTTCATTGTTAGTAAACAGCCTTAAGCATTTACTTAGATAGTTAAAAAAATTAAGGAAATTTTTATCTTTATTTTTTATATGACAAGCCATTTACTTATATCTAAACAACATAAATATTTCTTCGTTAGCTTTATGTTTCACCCAATCCAATCTGTTTTCATCATTAATTGTATTTTTCCAATATAAATTTATAATCTTTTCATGATTAATTATATCTTTTTCAATGTGGTTATCATGCTTCTTTATCTTCAAATTTATTCTTTTATTTTATCTTTATTCATTACTTTACTATCATTATTTTTATTTCTATTAACATTATTTTTTCTTGTTCTCTAAATGTGAAATTATATTCCTCGTGTCTAAACTCCAAAGAGGCAAAGGCCCTAACACAAGACAATTGAAGCAACACCATCCTACTTGGACCAAGTTTTCAAAAGGTTAAATTCTAAGATTTAAAATCTACTAAAGCATGCATTTTTCAGGCAGTAACACTTCTTTTCGTCGATTCATTTGCATCCGCATTCCCTTTTTTTTTTTTTTTCTATTCTTCTCCGGATTTGAAATTGACCGACTTAGGGATGGAGGATGGGTGGGTGGAAGTGAATTGGATAAAATGGGAGCTTTTGTTTGGAAAAGATTGTATACCGATCAAGCTTAGCGTGGCAGAGTATGAAAGTGGCATTTTTCAATCGTCAACTGCACCTGATGACCTGATTCTTTGCTCTTTTCCTTGATTGCTTCTCTCCATTTCACGCAGACTAGAATGCCAATTCATTTTCATAGTCGAAAGAAGAACTTAAGAATGCCCCACAGCCTAGCTGCTTTTATTTTTTTTATTTTTATGGTCCCAAAAAACCATTTACTCAATTGTTATTTCTATCTTCAATTCATTCCCTGAAGCAACAAAAAAAAAAAAAAAAAAACTTAAACATTGATTAATTATACAAACCATGCTGCACAATATGTGGGCATGAGAGCTTAACCATATAGTTTCACAAATTAATATCGAGCTATTGTGGCTATTATTTTTTATGAAATTTATAAAAACATCAATAAAATAAAATACAAATTTAAATTTAAAAAATGAGCTTGAGATAAAATTTATTGAAGGGCGATGTAAAAGTAGATTGGATTGAGGACTTTAAAACCTAACCCAAAGTTCAACCCAATTTCTTAGAATGTTTGCTACAATATAAAGGGAAATGCTTGGTGTCAACACCATGAATGGAAACCAGTGATGTTACTCTATTTAGGTCTTCTTTAATAATTGTATAAAATTCTCTTTGATTAATAACCTTATCATTATTTATTTTGGTAGAAACTTAAAGATGGTCCTAGTTTAAAATCCACGAGAGTAACAAAATTAAAATCTTTTAATAGTAAATATCAACTTATTAAAATTATTCGGTTATTAAAAGAACCTAAATACCTTTTAATTAAATATTTAAACTTTATAAATATTCATTCCATATAAAAAATCATTTAGGTCATTTCCAAATTGCTTTACAAAAAACTAGTGTGAAGATCCTACAAGACTGAAAAAAAGTCAAAGAGTGTTAAGGTAATCCCGACACGGGCACTCCATTACTCAAGTTAATAAAAGACTTTAGTAGGGAGTGTAGATAATAGAAAAAGAGCTTCTATTTAAGGGTGTGCATATATGGTTTTTTTATAATTGAACTTGGGTTGATATACTATGATAGTTATAGTGGGATAAGGATTTCTATTAAGAGAAAGATTTCAAATGGCTTACACATCCCTAGCTCTATAAGAAGTCCCTTTTAAGGAATGGTTCTGGTTCCAGAACCAGTTAGAGCCTTATGGAACCGTATGATAGTTGGAATTAATTTCTCATTTGAATAGAAATCTAACGTGGCAAGTCTACCAACTATAAAATTTATCCTATGTTACAGTTCCTTAACACTAGTCCTTCCTCAAGGGGATGTGGTAGAATCTGTCTTTTTATTTCGCTCAATTTTCTGTACCTGCTTTTATTAGGTTCAATTTATGAAGATATGTATTTGTCATTTCAGTACCTTTTGGATGACATTGCCATAGGTTTCTATTTGAATAGCATTTTCAGGATGTAATAAGTATGATAAACAATGCGATGCTCAGGCTTCTAGAGCCATATAGCTTTTAGAATGGGTAAGCATATGTTTGTGCCATAAATAATTTTCCAAAACCATCCATCAATGCAACTTTCTAAAACCATCTGGCAATGTCCGAATGTAAATTGACTCGATGCATTGGCCATGGAAGGCTGAAGCAAAGAAGACTCGATGCGTTGATTGTGGGAGGCTAAAGCCAAGAACGGTAGATCAAAGTAGGTCAAGCGTGTTGCATCAAGTTGAGGCTTCCGGAATCCTTTTCTTGAATGACGCTTCTGCCACACTAGCACTTTTGTGTAATTCAACTGAGATTAAGTAGTTAAAGGTTGATCACTTCTTTCGCTTTGAGGGAGGCTTGGCGGGAGCATTTATAAAGCAGCCAATCGATGAAACCTAAGCATCATGAGATAGTACTAAGCTGTATAGCGGCCTATTTTTTAAATGGCTTTTACTCCTGCAACATAAATATGACTCGAAGGTTCTCCAATGTTGACATTGGTGATATAATTCCTAAGGAGCCCAAATTAGGTTTCAAAAATAATAAGGACTTGTGAGATTAAAGAAGTGCGGCTCTAATTATCATGAAACAAAGGTAATAACTCCATACGCTTTCTGTCAAGCATCAAGTTGCGATGATGGACTTTTTTCTTTTCTTTATTTTATCCTCTCGTCGATAGAGAACTTCATCCATGGTGTTTTCCTTTAATATTTTATAATAAGCTATCTAAAATAAATAAATATGTGTATTATATGATAACGGAAAAATTAGAGGTCTTATGTACCTATTGTTTTGGACTTTGTGGACCTCCACTGTCCTAATGGGGATGTTCCCATCTCTATGAGAACGCTTTTGGCATTTTGGGAATGTCAAAGGGTTAGGCCTCTTATCATCTCTTTTATGGGTTGGATTTTTTATGTTCCCTTTATAGATGGTATCATAGAATTTAGGGTCTAAAACTCTTTTCCTTCTCCTTCTTGGCTAGGTGGAGCTGTAGAAATGTAAGGTAGTGAGGCTAGGTCTCCTGTTAGCCCTTTTAATTCAGGATCTGGGATTCTTTACCTTTTCCTTGATCCATAGGAGTGTAGGACAGTAAGGCTGGACCTTATGGGCTTCTTATTTTCCCCTTAGGCTCTAGACATGTGGAACGATAAGGTTGGTTATTGCAAATTTCCTTAATACAAGTGTAAGTATTGTTAACAAGTAATAAAGTAAAAGTAAAAATCATTCCTATAAGGACTATGGTTTCCAAATACCGAATTGCTTTAACCCTGAATTTTGTTTGAATGCTCGAATAATGGGAATATGAAAGAAAAAAATAGAAAAATTAAAATGAACTAAAGTAACAAGTGTACAACTTTCAAGAAAAAAATTAATGATTCAAAACATCAGAGGGCATCAAGGGGGTTCTAGTGCAGACATTCTGACGCTCAAGTTAGTGAGGTACCTTAGTAAAGGGTATAGACAATAAAGACAGAGCTTCTATTTAAGAGTATGTATAACTGATCCTTTTATGGTTGAACTTAGGTCGATGTATTAGGACAGTTATAGTGAAATTAGGATTTTTGTCCAAAAAAGGATTCCAGATGGTTTACACATCCCTAGCTCCGTAAAGAATCCTTTTTAGGAAACACTTCTAGCTCCAGTTGGAGCTTGATGGAGTCATATCATGGTTGAAATATGTTTTTCATTAGAAATAGGAATCTAACGTGGCTAGTCTACCAACTTTAAAATTTATCCTATGTTACAATTTTCTAATAAAAATAATAATTATATAGAATTTTATAATATTTCAATATTTAAGTAAATTAATTCAAATAAATATTATAATTTACACACATTTTGATAATTTTCAAAAGGTATGGCCAACAAGAGTTCTCTAATTGAAATGACTTTAATATTTTACTTAAATAAATAATTTCAAACATGATAATTAAATTAGATATCATTTAATCATTAAAGTGGGCCTGAACCACGCAACACAAGATTTTACCTATGATTTTGGTGCCATGGAAACAATTCCTTAGCATAAATATAAATGTTTAATTGCTTGGATTAAGCTTAAAGTTGAATTTCATTAGAATAACTATTTTATAAAGGTTTTTTGGTTTTTACTCAATATTCTAAGTGTATATTTTTTACTGTTATTTTATTAAATAAATGTAATAGTTACAATCTCATACAAGAGTTAGACAATAACCTAAGTATAGAAAAGCTAGCATAAATCCATCAACACTATTTATATGTGGCGTTGTAATTTGTAATTATAAAATAAGTTATAATAAAGCAAAATTTGATTAAAAATCAACATAAAATATTTACTTGAAACAAATTTAAAGTACAAATTTTAGACAATCAACAGTATCAACTTGATTTGTCAACCTAAAGCTAATTTAAATTTTGCAATATTAGTTTAAAATTATATTAAAGTTTTAAAAATAAGATTATGATTGAATTAACATTTTTTAAAAAAGATTAAAGTCAAATTTCTTCAACTGACTAAGCCTAAATTTAGTTGCACACCAATGTCAACTTGATACACTTGCAATTTGTTGCTTGCATTAAGTGTAAAAATTGGTCATAAGTTTTTGTTAGGTGAGGATGAAAAGAGAGCTAAAAAGTTTTCTATCTTTTTTTATCAGTTTCTATATTTTTAATATGATTTGAAATTTTGACTACCTAATGACCCTATTTTTTGTTATTAATTATATTTATAATTATTATTTTCTATTTTTCATAAAAAGTCTACTTATCTTATTTTTATTTATTTTATTTTCAATTATTTTCTTTTATTACATCACATTGTTATCTTAATTTTTTTCTTTACTTTTTCATATTTCCTTTGTTTTTTTAATCTAACCTCTTCTTCTCATTCCCAAACACACCCTAAGAAGACGTGCTTGACAAAATCGGGAGAGTAACCAAGTTTCAAATTTCACCGGTTGTGCCGAAGGCCAATGCATCCAGATGACATAAATCAAATTATCAGGTTTAAGCACGAATCTGTGCTTAGGTAGCCATCCATATTTTGAGAGCTATTCACTTCAATGTGTGAGAGAGGATAAGCAGCATCTTCCTCCATCACCTGTGAAATGAGGCCACGGTATTAATTTATTCTCCCTCACCGGAGGACGGATGGCCCATAGCAACTTGGGAGGTTTATCTGCAGCCCACGAACTACGTAGCAAGGGGTACTGAGAAGAACATTTTTTCCAAGGCCTGCAAAAATTGGAATGAAACCAGCAACTGACCGGAGCTTATTTAGTCTTCCATTTTTTATAGCAATATTTCTGTGCACCGTTTCGACAAAATATAGTCAGATGAAAATTAAAGATAATTAAAAATGTCACTATTTCAAATCATACCATGTTACAGCTAAAACGCAAGCACCAACGCAGGCAAGATTCATGCTTGGACAACTGTTTAAGCTAGGATTTGCTGGTAGCAATGCAAACAGCTGCTTTGGTTTTCTCATCACGTTGTTCATGCAACAAATACATGCGATGTATTTTTGTAAGTCATTGCAAATTTCGATATCAATTTCAGCATGATGTGAATAAGACAGCAGTAGATGCGATGACGTGCAACAAATGTAAGTAGCTAATTCAACTATTCAAGAGTCATGCTGAGAGAAGGCAAGTAAGAACGGAGAACCAAATCATCAAATTTTTCTTGAGATGCAATGACTAACATCACATGACAGGACCTAAAAACGTGGCCCCCCAAAAGCAGTTCTCATGAATCAGTCATGTGCGTAATTCCGTGGGACGAAGTCTCAAAACCCCACGACATCCTCACGATAATCAAGCTAAAACATCGACACTGTTAACAAACGTGATTATAGCTGATTCCCGTGGGGTGCTGTTTGTGCAGGCCACGGCCATGGGGATGGTGGCCATATATTCAGCATCGACAAGACTTGTTCTCTCTAATATCTTTTTATATAGTTACAAACATCTAAAAGTTTAGATATAATTAAAATTTGTTTACATAAAAATAGATATTATAAGATAGTTTTTATTAAATATCGATTTAAGGACTAGGTTTTCTTGATTTCTTCCTTAGTCTACATTTTGAAATAATATTATTTTAAATCATAATTGATGAAATTAAAATAATTTATGTCTAAGTCTGTTAAATTTTTTTAAATAATAATTTTAATATAATATAAAATCTTTTTACCTAAATAGGTATTAAATTACTATTATATTTTTCTGTTAATTTAAATTAGATATTATAAATATTAAATGGACCAATTATATGCATAAATCTCTACATCACATACCAAAATCACATGAGTTTCCCCGTCGCATACCTAAGGCCCACTTGAGTGTAAGCATACTTGCAAGCTAATCAAGATTCCATGTTCCACTGTGCCTCTTTGCTTATATTACATTCAATTTATATTATATTTAAAGAAAGATTAAAATGTAATTTTATTTTAAAAATAATTCAAGCCAATAAAAAAATAAGATGCAATATATGATAATATGGCAATAAAAGATATAAAATTTATGAAAGAGTTATTCATTTGGATTGAATGGAGAATCTAAAATATAAAAATAATGTCAATTATAAAATAAATAAAATTGAAGAAATATATAATATTAAAATATAGATAATAATAAAAAAATATGATTAAATTAGAAGTATATGTCACATTCATGATAGAGAACATGTTAGGAAAAATTAATAATTATAAATAAAGTGAGTAAATATAAAATAAAGAAAATTATTAGATAAAAATGAGAGTAATAATTAAAATTAGAAATAATAAAAAATAAAATAATCAAATAAATGAAATATTTCATCAGATTAAAGGGAATAAAAAAGAGTGAAATTTTGATGAAAAGAGAGAAAATTTTCAACCTTTCGACAAATTTCGAAGCGTCACAAACGCTGCTAATGTTAAAAAGATAAGGCAAATAACCAAAAGTACGTTTGCGAAAAAAGTCAAAAATGCTTGCTCCTTCCCCAAGAAACGTATTTATGTTATTCTAATGGGAAATTAAAAACAATCGCAATATTCAATCTCAAAAACGTCTCTCTCCAATCGTAATTTTACCTTCGTGTTAGACTAAAAATCCTGGTGGACTCAGATATTGCTGAAAATAGACGAATAAACGTGCGGTGCCATGTGCAAGCTGTCCACGTATGTATGTATGTTTTTTTTTTTTTTTTTTCCGACATCTGCTTGCGGAGTGTGACGAGCCGAACGGGCTGAAAACCCTACTCCTGAGAGCAGGACACATCTCCCATTTCCCATTTCCCATTTCCCATTTCCCACACCGATCGGACGACGAAGAAAACCCCAGTCTCTTGCTCGAAAAAAATTCAACAGACGAAGAAGAAACCAAGAAGAAAATCCCTAATTCCAATAGCTCTGTCTAGGTATTTTCTTCCTTCGGTAGTCCTTTTTTTTCTCGCGGCTTTTCATTTTTGCTGGATTCTTCCATTTCTTTCTACGAGTGTTTTTTGTTGCCTTCTAGGGAGTTCTGATTCTGAAAACCCGACTCGATTTCATCGTTTCGCGACTTTGCTGCCTCCACCCAGGTAACCGCCGCGTTGAGTTTTTAGGTCCTTGGGGCGTCCAAGATCATGTAATTGTGTCAGAAGACTCACAACAAATGTGGAAATTCGCGGACACGGTCGATGCAGCAATTCGAAATTTCGATGATGATGGGTTTCGATGTTGAATTGTGTGGAATGCTGACAATGCAATCCGATTTTGTGGAAATGGGGATATTCCCAAAATTTTTAGAACATCATCCCTGAAACACGGTGACATCAACCGGAGAGCGAATCCAAGATTCTTGAGGGCCCCTTTTCCTGTTACGAATTAGAAATATGGATCAATCTTTTTCATTGTTTACTAAATTCTTTTAAATTTAGTGCTCGATTAATTACTTCTTTTATGAATTTGGCCATTCTTGACTATTAATCATGTAACTACAGCTTGATTTCTTGTTTCGTGATTTCCTAATGCACAGGGAAGGAGAAGGAATAGGATATGGTTGGGACTGAGGCCGAAGCTATCAAGGAAGCTTCTGTAAAACTGAAGCACTTGCAACTTGATCAAAATCAAGGCACCAAAGATGGTGCTCTGGTATGTATCCTGTTTTGATGCGCATTTTGTTAGGCATCACGCCAAGGTTGGAGTCTATCACCATCTGTCAGTAGTCCGTGCTACACATAGTTCAACGCACACACACGCTCACAAGAAAAAGAAGAGAAGAAAAAGAAAAAGACATTCATCTCATTTTGTGCTGGTAGGTTTATCTATAAATATTTTGAGTATGCCCATACTGGTATATATACAGTTTTGATGCACATTTTGTTAGGCAACATGCCAAGGTTGGAGTCTATTACTATCTGTCAGTAGTCGGTGCCACACATAGTTCAACACGCACACATGCGCACAAGAAAAAGAAGAGAAGAAAAAGAAAAAGACATTCATCTCATTTTATGCTGATAGGTTTATCTATAGATATTTTGAGTATGCCCATATTCTAATCATTGTCATTTGTCAGTAGCTGACATAACAACTTCACATGCATGTTGCTTTGGGGTGCTACATTTTCCTCCCACATGTAGCACCACCATTACCAACAAGTTCTATCAATCATTCCTGCCAGAAAAGTAAACAAAAAGTGAGAAAATCATAATGGCAGAAGTTTCTGTTCCCACAACTTTTCCTTCTTGATAAGTTCTAGACAGACACTGAAGTTTTCTGCAACTGAATTTGTGCACTTAAATGCCTCCTGGAATATACTCTAATCACCATGGTGAAAATACTCCTAGTTTGCACATGGGTCTGCCTCTGGTCCATTTCTGAAGTTCTCAGAAAAAAATAGTACTTGGCTTTCACAAAGCAAGAAAGGAAGGCTTTCGCTAAGAAAGACAAAGGTTACCTTCTTTCTTTTGTTCGTTTTATTTTCAGTTAGATTCTCCATATCATTAACTGTTATTTAGTTGGATTGTTTGTCATTATTTGGTGTTTAGTTTTTATATAATACTTCAATTGTTTATGACATGCAACATATTTGTTACATTATGGTTTTCCTCCATTGCTTGGACTAATTTCTTTTCTTCTTTTATATGTTACCCTTGACATGTATCCTGGGCACATTCAGTATTCAGTTGATGCAAAAGAGAAAAACAAGTTAGAATGCTCCAAAGAAGAGACTAAATCTTCAAATCCTGAAGCTGAAAATGGTAAAGCTATCATGACATCATCAGCTTTACAAGATGATGAAGACGAAGGCCAAGGGGATGATCCAGTGGTAGATGGATTGCCAGGTTAATCATCTTACCTTGTGTCTTGTGCACATTGATCTACAATTCAGTTTTTGTTGCATCCCTTAGTCAATCTAAATAGTTCTTTCAGAGATGTTATCAACTGAAGTTGATTTGATACGTTGCAAAGTGACATCGAAGTAGAATAAAAATCCTTTTTGTTTTTGCAATATCGTCAATTTTTTTAATTCAGAAAATGGTTATTTTAGTCACAATTTTGGCCTAAAAAACCACAGATATTTGAGAATTATCATTTTCTGATCTTGTCTACTTTGTCAGGATTTGGGCAGGAACTTTTAGTCCTGTCCACAGGGTATGCAGCATTCACTACTCTAATACATTTGTTTGCTTGTATTCTGAAACTTTTCTGCCAGAAACTGCAAAGAAGAAAAAGAAGAAGAGCAAAAGCAAGTGAGTATTGATTTTCTGTAATTCCCTTTGCATTTAAGCACAGAGCTTTTCTTTCCTTGATAGGAGTTAGATTCACTCCTATTGCATAACAGGAAAAAGAAAGAATCTATCAAACAGACAGATCCACCATCAATTCCAGTCAATCAACTTTTTCCTTCAGGGGAGTTTCCTGAAGGTGAAATTCAACAGTACAAGGATGAGTAAGTGCATCTATCCTCAACAGCATATTCGTGTAATTGGTCACAGATATGACCATGAATGCATTTCTTTTCATTCACGTGAGCAACAAGATTGAGAATGAAGAGATGCTTAAATGGCAAATGGGTGATTGCAGGTTTCCATTTCTTTCTTTGGTTCTTTCTTTTGCTGCACTTATGAACCAAACCTCTGGGTCCAAAAGTAGCAGTCAAAGGTGGAAATTGGGGTGTAATAACTGCAAAGGATTAAATATCTAATCACAACACATGATCTTAGTCGGAGCAACCCATTTTCATAGGTGTCATCTAATTGTGTCCCATGGGGAAGGAGATGTTGGTTAGGTGGGTACTTAAGTGGGAAAGAAAAATTATTCTGAAGTTGGGATCCCTTTCACTTGGCTTGTATAGGTCTTTAACTTTTCCATTCTAGGTGAATGAACTTTGTAAAATATATGTACAATTATTTTGGGGAACTTTGAAGGTGTTGCAAATCTCAGTTGGTCTGCCTTTTTGCCCAATTTGCAAGGATATTGTGCACATTCTTGCACTTACAGAAGCTTGTTGTGGGGAACCTGTTTTCTACAAGGGGAAGATTCTGTGGAAAACTTGCTACCTTTTTGTTTGGGTTGTGTTCTTCAGGAATATAGGGAGTTGGGAACTTTGTAATAACTTGGCCTTAGTCCTTTTTTCTTTTGCTATTAAGTATTTGCTTTGGTTAAACATCATGTTGATTGGCTACTTAATTTGAGGCATAGGCTGCAGTCTAAATAAGGTACCTTATTTTTATATATGCTTCCATTGATAAGAGAGCAGAGATGCTTTGTCACACAAAACAAGATAATCTTGCATTATAAAAATCCCAATACTACAATACAAATGGTGAGCCATTTTAACATATTTTGTTTTCTTGGTTGGACACTGTTATTCAAATGTGTTTCTCTGCCCTTTTTTCTGGTTGATGTTGAGACTCCAAGAGGAATCTACGTTCCTTGATTTTTTGCCAGTATGTACTTCTATTGCCAGTATTATGAATGACAATTGAGTTGCTGGATAAACGGAGCTCTGTTTTTATTTTGACTGCATGTAACAGTAACCTCTGGAGGACAACATCTGAAGAAAAGAGAGAATTGGAGCGTCTTGAAAAGCCAATGTACAATGCAGTTCGTCTAGCCGCGGAAGTTCATCGACAGGTTACGGTTTACTCATGCAGTATTTGATGCTTCCCGCATTAGATATTTTCTAACTGGATATTTTCCCGCATTAGATATTATCTAACTGGATATCTAAGTAGTTGCTGCTAACCTAGCACAATTCGTTGACAAAGCATCATTGCACATCTGGATCTGAGTTGTGTCATGTGATATTTGCTTCATCTTGAGTAGGTCCGTAAATATGTTAGGGGTCTTTTGCGGCCTGGAATGTTAATGACCGACCTCTGTGAAACCTTGGAAAACACAGTTCGAAAATTAATTCAAGAGAATGGCCTCCAAGCAGGCATTGCATTTCCAACAGGGTGCTCATTAAACTGGTAATCCCAGTTTTCTCTTAGAATCTTCCTTAATCACACTCTTAAGCTGGATCCAAACTGAAAATTGCCAACTCAACAGGGTTGCAGCTCATTGGACTCCAAATACTGGAGATAAGACGGTACTTCAGTATGATGATGTCATGAAGCTGGATTTTGGAACTCAAGTAGATGGTACAACCTACAGAATTTCTTTTGAAGTTCTGTCCTTCAGTTCCAGTAACTTTCATTCGCATTTTTGTCTTAACTAGATACTGATGTTCTTTCATCATTCTTGTAGGACTCATAGTTGATTGTGCATTCACGGTGGCATTCAATCCAATGTATGATCCATTGCTTAAGGCGTCACAGGAGGCCACCAATATAGGAGTAAAGGTAATTGTAGGGAAATAAAAATAATTTCCCTTATTACTGCATGTATTCATGGTTGGTATTAGGTGTAATTGTTGCAAGGTGAGATTTCAATATTAATATGGATACATATCTTCTGCGGAATTGTTGATGTGTCATATGGGCTTGCTTGTACTTGTTCAAATTTAAAAAGGAAGAAAAGGCAAAACTAGTTCTCTTGGAGATTATGTTTCCAGGAAATATGGAAATATGGTGGGAATCAAAATTCGGTTTCCTATGTTTGTTCACTTCATAAATTACTTATGGAAATGGGTCCAATTTTCCATCTTTTCCTCTGAAAACTTATTGCCCGATATGTATAAAAATGAAATATCTACAAACCGTTGGTCCAGCTCTCGCTGCCACATGATTATCTCAACAATACGCCCTCCCAAAAAAGTAATATAATGACTTGCTGCACATGGGAATAGCATAGGTGCAATTAATTGATGACAGATCAATATAGAGAAATTTGGTTGATGATAAAAGTGGACTCATATTATTAAGATTGTGTAATAGTGGGTGATGTTTCACACATGGCTCTAGCTACTGGTCATGGTGCCAAATGCTTGTATCATATGAGATTCAGCAAAACAATTGGATATATGAGATTCGGTAAAACAATAGGGTAGAGTCAGTGAATGATGGTGTGACAAACATTTATAGGCTTCTGCCAAGTGCAAATGTTGTGATTAAGATGTTGCGGGGATGTACTACGTAATAGGCCCACCATTGTTTATGTTTTATTTATGATAAGCTACATATGGCCAAGAGCCTAAGATTACCAATAATGATCCTGTGTTGAAATACAATCATTGTGCCTGTATAAAAATGGGCCTTGTTCAAGATCAAATAATTATGGGCAGGAATTAGTAGTGAACCATGCAATTGTCTAAGCTCATTTATGTAGTTATAGAAGCTACTTGGAACAAGAGGGAAAAGGAGGAAATGAAGCTAGTGCCATTCCTGAAGCATTGAATCCCCATCTCAATCACCAATGAGATAGGGAAGTGAAAATACAAAAACACATCTTTCCTTTCTAGTAGGGAAGTTTAAATTCCTTTAATTTTAGAGAGTAAATTTAAAGGGCCATTTTACTCAAGAGAAATGGGAAAATGTACTCGAGTGAAATTTCCTCAAAACAGAAAAAAATGCAGATCCTGTTTCTATGGAAATATATTTCCTGTCATTAATTTTAATGAATGTACAAAAAGCGCTAGGGAAAGTATGGAATCCAACACCATGGAATCATGTGCTATCAAGCATGGAACCTGAATGCTGCCGACATTCATTTTGTTAGTTAATATAAATTCTTTTATTTATCGATTATTTTTTTTTTGTAAATAAATTTCTTACTGGTGGCACCGGTGTTAACCTTCATTTCTGGTTTCAAGAACCTGGGAAAAGGAAGGACATTAATGTTTGGTTGGCTATGGTTGCAGAGCTATTTTAGAGCTATCTAAATTCTTTGGAGATAAGATAATGGTGATATTTTCTTATTGCTTGATTGCTTGAGATGTACCATATAGTCTTGCAGTCAGGTGATTTGCAGTGACTAAAGAGGGGATGAAATAATGTCAGCATAGTGAAAACGTTGATAATGAAGTAGTGGTTTAAGGATAAAATAACTGTTTTTTTTTTTTGAAAAATAGAGTTGATGATGGAATATATAGATTTTATTGTGGAGAAGGTCAAGTAGACCATGGTACATAAATGTCTAATGAAATGGAGGGGAGGGAGAAATTTTCAATTAGTTGTTGCTGGTTGTTCATTTTCAGGTGACTTGTGCATTAAAGAAATATGTTACCATATATGGGTATTTCCTGTGGTTAACACATTCAAATTGCATACTGTTTCTTGCTCCATTATCTCAGTCAAATTGCTGGTGTCTTTTTGTAGTATCTTCATTCAATGAGTCTACAGTACTGAGTTCAAACTTCCAACAAGAGTTTGTCTTCTTTTTTTTTTTAATCATTTTATATGTGCTATTTCCTTTCTATTCCTGCTTCCTGCGTCAAAAAATGGTCCACATTTTTTTTTGTTAATTCTATGCTCAGGAATCTGGAATAGATGTGCGTTTATGTGATGTTGGTGCTGCAATCCAAGAGGTATTGGAGTCTTATGAAGTTGAAATCAATGGGAAGGTCTTTCAAGGTAACTACTCATGTAAATTGATGTGTTTTACTTAACTAAACTTAACCTCAAGAAGATTAGCAGAGTTAACTTGTTCATAGATTTTGTTTCATTCCAGGATCTGATTGATTTTTTCTCTCCTTTCTTTTTGTAATGCAATATCAAATTGATGCTGGATGATCAATGCACAGTAAAGAGTGAAGATTATAATTAGCATATAATGGAGACAAATAACATCCATTATATGGATGCACCTTTTGAAGGCTCGCACTAATATTTTTATTATACAAGAATGTGTTGAAAAAGTTCATCCAGGCAATTTAACTACATGCTTAGCTAGAGATTAAGAGGGTTTTGTAATTTTCTTATCCAGAGCTACAGGAAGACGCAAAATTATTCTTTTACTTAGCTGTTTAACAGAATATCATCTGTAAAAAAATAGGATGAAATGATGGCTCTGGTGTTGCAGACGTCAATTACATTATGCTCAATTTGGAACTACCCATGGTGTTGCATTTTGAAGTCACCTTTCCTTAGTTTTTGGTTGGCCTTTTGCATCTGAACATTTCCAACTTTGAAGCTTGCATTTTAATCTGTAATTTCTTTCCACATTAAATTTATCATGTTTACTATCTATGGTTTCTGAGATACCTTGCTTCTGACAGTTAAAAGTGTACGGAATTTGAATGGACACAGCATAGGACGCTATCAAATTCATGCTGGAAAATCTGTCCCAATTGTGAAAGGTGGCGAGCAAACAAAGATGGAAGAGGGTGAATTTTTTGCTATTGAAACTTTTGCATCAACAGGTAAAATGGAGTTGATACCAGGTGAAATGGGTTGTTGTTGGTTCATGCATATGGTAGTAGAATAATGGTTTGGTTATTTTCTGTGATGTTTAGGGAAAGGATATGTTAGAGAAGATCTGGAATGCAGTCATTATATGAAGAATTTTGAAGTTGGACACATGCCGCTGAGAATGGCTAGAGCAAAACAGCTACTTGCTACTATCAACAAGAACTTTTCAACACTGGCATTTTGCAGACGCTATTTGGATCGCCTTGGGGAGACAAAATATTTAATGGCCCTGAAGAACCTTTGTGATGTTGGTATTGTCCAGGTACATGTGCATTCACAACATCTGGTGTCCTTTGGTCATCACCTGCTCATTTATATGTTCTTTTAGATGCATCTTATCTTTCGAATGCAAACTGTTTAGATTTCTGGCTGTCCATGTGCTATTGATTTATCGATTGAGTACGAAATTGAATGCATTATGATAGATTTTTGAACCCTGTAAGGTGGATTTTGGAGCTACATGATGGCTATGTTTATTTGAATGCTCGCATGCCATCATATGCAATCATTGCAATGCAAAACATTTGGGATTTTTTCTCTCATGGGATTTCAGAATTGATATATATAACAAGGCCGCAACTTGTACAACCTACTTATAAGGTTATACTCCCATAATTTCATTAGACACGTTGGGGCTGTCTTGTATTGTTGTAGCAAATGGAAGATGCCTATGTGAATATTCATGTAAATCATGCATCTTAGTTTGAGTTATCAAATTCTCCCCAAAATTCATCATAATTGTGGGTCTTAATCAGTTTGTTTGGTGTAGTTTACAATGATCCATGGGTGCATGCATAAACACAGACATGCGTGTATGCTTTTTTAAATATGTAATATTAGTTGCTGCCTTCATCTGCCACTGGATGTTCATTCAAATAGTAGATGTTACCATGCGGCTAAGAAATGTTTTTAACCAAGCTAGTCAAATTTTCAGCTAGTAACCCTTCTCTGAGCTGTATATAGCATTGCTGTAAGCATCAGGCTTGTTTTTGGATTTTTTGTTGGGTGCTGGGATACTCAAAATTGATTATTATTTTTACAGCCATACCCTCCTTTATGTGATGTTAAAGGAAGCTACGTATCACAGTTTGAGCACACCATCCTTCTCCGGCCTACATGTAAAGAGGTCATTTCCAGAGGCGATGATTTTTAGCGTTTTATTCTCTTAGTTGTATAATTTTGATATCGAGAATGCTTTTTGAAGTGCTCGTTAAGAAATATCAGTTGAGATTCTGTTCATATTGATAGTACACTTGTCAGGAGTGCGTGATAACAATATCAATAAAGTAAAATTCTCTTGCATGTCTCTATTTTTGTTTCTTCTCGACAATCCAAACTAAGGAATTTGTGTTTTTTATTTTTATTTTTTAAACAACTTAATGTCTTGCAAAAGCAGGGTGTCTTCTAGTTGGAAGATGGTCGGTCATCGTCTTGGAAATATGCTAGGACTATCTTTTTATGATATATAAGAATTTAAAAAATTTTCTTACAAGGTATCAAAGTCGAGGCACAGATCCACTGAATACACGGTTTGAGGACAGTGCAATGGACCCGACTTGGTCGTACGTGGGCCTTGACATTGGAGCTCGATGCTGCACACATTTTGTACATGGGTGACTAGGATTCATTGAACATGTTTCTTTCATAGCAAGGATTCATCCTACACTATGAAGCAATCGTTTAGAATAAGAAAAAACAGGAATGACGAGGATGGCAAATCTGTCATCCAGCCATGGCAATGTTTTAACGGGAAAAGAAAGGGTTTTAAAAATAATGATCTCGGTTGCATTTGGCCAATCTCCAGCTACTTTTTATAATGATACACTGGCACAAAGCTTGAATGCATGTGCACGCATATACCTCAAAAAATATGCAAATGGTTAAGGGTATGTTGTCGATATGCCGTCATGGAGGGGTGAAGGGTTTCCAACGGATTTTGTGTTTTTTTTTTTTTAAAGGCTCAAGATCCCAGGCCAGCGAAGATCCTGACGATATTCAAGTATCGTGTTTTCATGCAATAAGGAATTATCCACTGTAGTTCTATTTTAGGCATTCTGTTTTCGGAACTTACGAAAAAATTAGTGATCGTTGTTCCTATTAATTGCATCTTTGGTTTTGATGGAACGTGCAGCAATCGGTCAATGTTAGGATTCTGTTAATGTCTTCCAGCACGAAAAGGATGCCCATATATCAATAATCCGAACTGGTCAACTCGTTTTAGTAAGTCCGTCGGGTAACTCGTAGAAAATTTTATTCCGTTGAAGATGAAAATATCCTTTTCATTACCGTTCTTAAGCAATTCATAAGCTTAATAAATAAAACGTAACAACATTTTACATCGCATCAACGGTTTAAAATTCACATAAGGTTTTCGGAGAGAAGTAATAACGTGCTGGCAACCCAAGAGCTTAATTCCAACGTCCCTGTCTGCATATTAAATACGAATGATACATCTCTCATAAGCTTTCACATATGACTCTTTTTAATCGGATATAAAACCGCAGGTTCCATCATTTCAATGGATTGGTTCCAAAAGAATGTTCATTTTTCGCAAATTTATAAAGAATATAAACCCTCTTTAATTGGGGAGAGAGTGGGATGGTAGAAAATGGCTGCAGCAAGATCGAGAGTGCGGTGGAAGATTGATGCAGACGGTGTGGACTGGATGTAGACATGGGGATGGGGGGTGGGTCCCACGATGCGGAGAAAAGGAGGCTTAGGTACGCCAGCCTAATTTCCGTTCCCTCCTCCTCTCTTTTATCCCCATGCAAAGCCAATAAACAAACAAACAACATCTGCCAAAAACCATGCAAAAAGGCCACATTAACATCCTTCATCTCCCGCGATTCCTTCGTTTCTTCGTTCTGACGGCAATATCATTTCCTTCGCTCTTCCTAGATAAAGACAATTCTTTTCTGATCTGTTTTGCTTGCTCTTGCCACCCCTCTTGTTTTCTAATACTTCTCAATTGCTAATGAGTTTTCCGTCTGGGGATGCGCGTAATTCAGCGAAATGTGGGCACCCATTTCGTAGTTCTCCTTTTTAGCGACGAAAGATGCCATTTTCTTCACGTTTTCGATGATTTGGGTAAATCGTTGCGGTTATTGGTGCTGTTACCGGCATCGCTGATGATATTTGGTTCCTTTGGATGCCCACATTGTCTTTGAAAGGCAGGATTGCGTGGAGGAAAGAATGCGATCTGCCCATTGATTGAATGATGATGTGATGTTAATTTGAGGGAGAGTTTCTGTCCGGCGTTTGCATCAGAATTCTCAGGTGTTTCTTTCTTTGTTTTTTTTTACCTCCACTTTTGGTACAATGCGGTTTTCATTGAATGCTTATTCGACAATGAGACATATTTCGTTTTCCATGACTGGTTCTGTAACTCTTGATAGTTTTGCAGAATAGCCATTTTTGCTTTTGTTCTTCCTAACTAGCTTAATGATTCGGTGAACAGGTGGGCAAGGAGAAAGCCGACTTGGGCGATTCTAAGTCGAAATGTCGAAGTCTCCTTCCCCCGGTCCTCGTGAGCGCATTTACCGCACAATCTCTCAGACGAGGTAGCTTAATTACATCCTCTTTTCTTCCATCTCGTCGTTGCCTGTTCCAAATGATTTGACGGTGCCAATGGACCTTTGAGAAAAGAAATGCATTATTTCCTACAATATCTATTTTGAATCAATCCTGCCTGGATATTTCAACCAAATTTGCAAAATCAATTTGATTGGATTATAGCTGGTCATTCCTTCATGGAGGAAAATGGCTAGACTGGGGATGCTTTCAGCTAAATTCGAAGTGACAACAAAGCTTTCTGATTCCATTATTCTCTCTGAGCTGCAGACTTGAGAAACTAACAAATACGAATTGTGAATGGGTTAGTTGCTCATTTTTGTATGCAGTGATGATGGGTCCTCTTGCCTTACTTTTTCCTTGATGTGGTAGAATTGATGGACTGCATGCGTAGTAGAGAAATATATAAATAGCTCAAATATTGGGCTTTGATAAGTAGATTACTTTATTATTTGCTAGGGAATCAACTGCAGCAGCAGAAATGGATGATCCTGAACATACCATGGCCACAGTTACTTATTTCATTGAGCAGCTGCATGCTGAGAATTCCTCACCTCATGAGAAGGAGTTGATCACAACGCGTATACTTGGTATTGCTAGATCAAGAAAGGAAGCCAGAATTCTAATAGGTTCTCACTCTCAAGCAATGCCATTGTTCATCTCCATCCTTAGGAATGGAACTCGAGGGGCTAAGGTGAATGTCGCTGCAACACTTATTGCTCTCTGCCAGGAAGAGGACTTACGGGTGAGGGTGCTCCTTGGTGGCTGCATACCTCCATTACTCTCTCTTTTGAAGTCCAAAGCCATGGATGCAAGGAGAGCAGCAGCAGAGGCCGTCTTTGAACTTTCCTCGGGTGGCCTGTCTGATGATAATGTGGGGATGAAAATATTCGTTACAGAAGGTGTGGTGCCTGTTCTGTGGGATCAGCTCCAACCGAAGATCAAGCAGGACAAAATAGTTGAGGGATTTGTCACTGGGGCTTTGAGGAATCTCTGTGGTGACAGAGAAGGCTACTGGAAGGCAACACTTGAGGCTGGTGGGGTTGACATCATTGTATCTCTTCTATCTTCAGGCAATGCTGATGCTCAATCAAATGCAGCATCTCTTTTGGCACGCCTTATGTCAACTTTTGATGATAGCATCAACAAAGTTCTAAATGCCGGAGCTGTTGAAGTTCTCGTTTGCCTTTTGGGCCAGGAAAATGACATTTCTGTCCGTGCCAGCGCTGCCGATGCTTTGGATTCTCTCTCATCTAGGTCGACTAGAGCTAAGAAAGCTGTGGTAGATGCAAATGGCATACCTATTCTTATTGAAGCAGTAGTAGCTCCATCAAAAGAGCGTATGGAAGCAGAGTTAGGCCGCGCTCTGCAACAACACGCTGTTCATGCTTTAGCGAATATCTATGGTGGGATGTCTGCACTAATACTTTACCTTGGAGAGCTTTCTCTGTCTCCTCGTTTACTTGCTCCAGTGGCTAATATAATAGGAGCACTCGCTTACTCACTAGCAGTCTTTGAGCAATCCTCAAGCATGGGAGAAAGCTTTGATGTAAAACAGATAGAAGACATCTTATTACTGCTATTAAAGCCAAGGGATAATAAGCAGGTTCAGGAGCGCATCCTTGGGGCTCTAGCTAGCCTCTATGGCAATAACTCTCTCTCAAGCTGGCTTGATTACGGAGAGACGAAAAGGGTGATGACTGGATTGATAATTGTGGTCTCAGGTGATGTGCAGGAATATCTGATACAGTCATTGATAAGCTTCTGTTGTGATGGTTTGGATACGTGGGAAGCACTAGGGAAGCGAGGGGGTATTCAGTTGTTGATATCATTCCTAGGAATATCAGGAGAGCAGCATCAGGAGTATGCTGTTGCTTTGCTTGCGATCTTGACAGATGAAGTTGATGACAGCAAGTGGGCTATAACAGCTGCGGGTGGAATTCATCCACTGGTTCAGTTACTGGAAATAGGGTCTCTAAGAGCAAGGGGAGATGCAGCTCATGTCTTGTGGAATCTATGCTGTTACAGTGAAGACATTCGTGCCTGTGTTGAAAGTGCTGGGGCTGTACCAGCGCTCCTTTGGCTTCTCACTAGCGGAACTTCCAGAGGCCAAGAAGCTTCATCAAAGGCACTAAGGAGGCTGATACGCAGTGCAGACACTTCTACAATTGATCAATTGTTAGCTCTTCTCTTTGGAGACTCTCCAACTGGAAAAGATTATGTTGTCACTGTCTTAGGCGATGTACTTACAAAGGCATCTGAGGAAGACTTGGTACAAAAAGGAGCTCCTGCCAATAAAGGCCTCAGGTCTCTTATTCAGTTTTTCAATTCCTCAAAGGAAGAAACCCAAAAGCATGCAGGTTCCGTCCTTGCTTATATATTCCATAAGAGACAAGATATTTGTGACGGTCTTGAAACAGATGAGATTGTCCACCCATGCGTGAAACTATTGACCAGCAAAACACAAGATGTCGTGACCCAATCAGCTAGAGTGCTGGATGCTCTGTCCCAACCAACCAAGCCCAAGGATTCAAGTAAGACATCTTATGTTGCTGGAGGTGATGTACAGCCTCTGGTCAAGCAGGGGACTGTGAAGCTTCTCATCAACAAAACACAGGATGGTGTGACCCAGTTGGTTAGAGCACCGAGTTCACTGTCTGAACTAATCAAGCCTGAGGATTTGAACAAGACAGCTTATGTTGCTGGAGGCGACGTCAAGCCTCTAATTGAGGGGAATGTGAAACTTCTCATCAGCCAAACTCAGGAAGTTGTGACCCAGTCAGCCACAGCGCTCGGTGCACTGCCAGAACCAACCAAGCCCAAGGATTTGAATAAGACATCTTATGTTTCTGAGGGTGATGTCAAGCCTCTGATTGAGCAGGCAAATGAGAAGCCTCTCATCAGCAAAACTCTCGATGTTGTGACCCAGTCAGCTATAATCCCCAGTGCACTGCCCGAATCAACTGAGCCCAAGGATTTGAATAAGACATCTTATGTTTCTGAAGGTGATGAAAGGCCTCTGATCAAGTTGGGGAATGTGAAGCCTCTCATCAATCTAGCCAAAACTTCATCCATGGATACTGCTGAAACAGCGGTGGCTGCTTTAGCCAACCTTCTATCAGATCCAAAGATTGTAAGCGAAGCTCTTGCAGAAGATGTTGTATCAGCTCTGAGAAGAGTTCTTAGGGAAGGTAGTTTGGAAGGTAAGAAGAATGCAGCTCATGCACTTCTTCACTTGCTTCATCATTTTCCAGTCACTGATGTGCTAATGGAAAATGCCAAGTGTCACTCCATGGTTTGCACGCTAGCTGATTTCTTAGCTGCAATGAATGTGGAAGGGGCTGACACTTCTGATGCACTGGACGTGCTTGCATTGTTGGCTAGAGGGAAAAACAATGGGAGTTCTGTTAATTCACCATCTTCTGCACTTGCTGAAGTCCCATCAAGCTTGGAATCATTGGTGCAGTGCCTGGTGAGTGGGCTTCCTCCATCTCAAGACAAGGCCATAGAAATCCTTTCCAGGTTATGCGGTGATCAACCGGTGGTTCTTGGTGACTTGTTAGCTCGAAAACGAAGAAGCATTAATTCCCTTGCTGATCGAATAGTAAACTCATCTAATTTAGAAGTGCAAGTTGGGGGTGCTGCACTTCTTGTTTGTGCTGCAAAGGAACATAAGCAAGAGACAATGGATGCACTTGATGCTTCAGGGCTTTTGAAGTCCCTCATTTACTCTCTTGTCAATATGATGAAGCATCCTTTTGATTCAAGAACGGTAGCAGCTAAAGTTGCCCATATCTCTAGAGTTTATATGGAGAGAAATGCAAATATGCGCAAACGGGATGATTTCGAGTTTCTCGATCCTGCAACTGCTTTGGGCGGAACTATTTCTTTGTGGTTGCTTGCATTAATTTCTTCATTTAAAAAGAAAAACAGACATATTGTCTTGAAGGCTGGTGGTGTTGATGTTCTCTCTGATAAGTTAGCAAGTTTTACTGTTAGCCCACAGGTATGTGTGCTCAATTTAAATTTAGATCTGTACTACTAATTGCCCACAGTCATTTTTTGAGTTATCTATTCTATAGTTTTCTCTTGAATTATTTTATTTTATTGTATTTTTTGCAAAGGGTCATTCAGAAGTAGATCTGTCTTAGGAAGCTTTTTACATATCTTTGTTGGTAGGAAGATGTACGCCAAATGTAGATACTAGCTGCAAAGATACCATGTTCCATATAGTGTGCCATTCCTTTTTTTTTTTTTTTGTTATCATGTGAATTTTGCTTGGGGGAAAAAGAACTGTATGAATGGAGAAGGCTAATTTTTAGGTTGCTGATGGAGTCACCTAGATAGTAGCTTATACAAATAAGCGTTCTGGCCTCTATTACATTATCTTATATTATTTCAATTATAGCTGCACCAAAAAATTCTTAA
This sequence comes from Pouteria campechiana, assembly GCA_036873735.1. Lineage (NCBI taxonomy): Eukaryota > Viridiplantae > Streptophyta > Magnoliopsida > Ericales > Sapotaceae > Pouteria > Pouteria campechiana. The sequence goes on from JAYJMB010003297.1 coordinate 32,468, forward strand.
GCTCCAGAATGTGTTGGAATTTAGAACTAAAATTAGGATATCCTGGAAAAGTATTTGGTAAGTTCATCTTTGATGATAAAACCTTTTTTGTCAATTTTCTTATGGTTTATCCATGGTGAAACATGATGGTTGGTGGGCTTACACATGCATCGATGAACAATTATCATATCTATTGCATACTTCTGATTAGGTATTGTTCCGATGTGTTACATGTGGCACGCTGGTGCACTACATGCCAATTCATCTCCCCTTTGATTTTCAAATGCTGCAGCAAGCTATAGTTTTTGCTTTGCTGCTGTTTTTCCGTTTACTTTTGATAAATTCTCCTTCACATCTTATCCCATGATAAACGGTCTTGTATTTTTTATAAATATCGCTTTGCTGCTGCTTTTCCATTTATTTTGATAAATTTTCCCTTGCATCTTACCCCATGATAAATAGTGTCTTATATTTTTGATAAATTTATCCTTTCCACTTTTGTTCTTATGCTGCATTTCATTTGTGCACCTTAATTTCAATTGCCCTTTGTTTATTATCTAAAACCAGGGAATTTCTTGCATATCTGGCTTGCCTTGTTCCTGGCAATATCTGGCAACTGCTCCATGCTAGCATCTGCTTGCCATCCGTTGGGATGTGTGATACTAGGGTTAGTATATTGTGGTTCTTCCTGAGGCTTTACGTTATTTGGTACAGATTATGGTAAAAAAGGAAGTTTGATTTGTCTGGTGGCAACTGAAACAGAAACATTGCATGTTTTCCATTCAAAAGCTGGCAGAAGGCTTAAAGTAATTGTACTGGTGGCCAGTGAGATTTTGCCATGGTTAACATCAGATTCAGAAGCCAGAGAAAAGAGGCGGGAAGTGTTCAAATGGAAAGAACATGCCAGGATGGACACTTCCTGTTTCACCGTGCTACTCCACTGCTTGCCTTGGGCGTTGTATTTATTATCACCTGAGAGAAGTAATTCAGTATAAGATCCAATAGTGGAAGCTCAGACTGGCTACAGGGTTTGCACATTGTGAATTATTGTGTGAGAACCAAATTTAGATGGTCTAATTGGTTATATTGTGAGCTTATAATAGTTCTGAGGCTTAGTTATGATGGACAGGATCACTGGATGGTGAATTGGGATGATTTTGTTGTAGTTGTTGATTTATTTTCTTTTCCTGTCATGTTTCATTCTACATGGTTGCTAGCTTGCAATGGGTCCCATACCAAGCCCAGTTATAGGTGTGTTAACAATCAACTGTTGGACTTTGCCAGCCAATCTTGAGCCTTACGGTTGGCAAATCAGGCCATGGTGAAAACTTTGTCTTGGAAAATTTTCAGCAGGGATTTTCAGATTTCTACTTAAAGCTTGGTTTGCGAATGAGAAAAAAAGGAGTTTTCTATCCTTTTCAACTCCTTTTTTCCACACTTTAAATATCATTTGACATATTAACTATCTAAAAACTCTACTTTTCTCTATTATTACCTATATTTTCGATCATTATTTTTCATCTTTTCATGTAAAAAACCTACATATTTTATCTTTATTCACTTTATTTATAATCACAACCCCATATCACATCACATTATTCTCTCTTTCCCTTACTTGCCCCATATTTTTTTTCCTCATCTCTTTTCCCCATTCCCCAAAAAAACTAAGTTATTATTGGAAAGCTTGTGGAAATATAATATCTGGAATATTTTTATGAATTGACAAGATTTGAAATTAATTGTTGAAACGAATTATTTGAGCTTTCAAAGATTTAATTTATCAAAACAATGGTGGTTCAGTGATAGAATCAGAGAAGATTAAAAAGATCCTAGATTTCAGATATTAGCAATATCATCAAATGGTTTTTCTATGGGAAAATCTCAAGATTTTAATGATACAATTATTTTTCTAATAGATACACTGAAATAGGGTTGCAAAGTATGGCAAAAGTGGATGAGGTCATATTAATGATATAAACTATTTTTTTTTCTCTACGAATAGCATAGAAGACATTATTCTCAAGTTTTTTTACCCTCCATTTTGCAGGCAGAACTTGAGGGTGGAGAGGTTACATGGCTTGGTGCTCTGCTCTTGGCTATATTATTCCAGGATGAACTTGCGACTCTATCTCCTGCTGTGAACCAGATTATACCTTCACTTGCTTTCCTTCTTAGATCTGATGAAGTTTTTGAGAGATTCTTTGCTGCTCAGGCAATTGCTAGCCTTGTTTTCAGCGGAGGCAAGGGAATACGTCTTTCAATTGCAAATTCAGGTGCCATTGGAGGTTTGATAAGTGCACTTGGAAATGTAGAATTGGCTACTCCAAACTTGGTGGCCTTGTCAGAAGAATTTTCTTTGGCACAGAATCCTGAGCAACTTGCTCTAGAACGCCTTTTTGAAATTGAAGAAGTAAAAGTTGGTTCAACAGCCCTCGAGTCCATACAGTTATTAGTAGATCTTCTGAGACCAATGCCAGATAAGCCGGGTGCCCCACCAGTTGCAGTTCGCCTTTTGGCTTGCATTGCTGAAGGAAGCGATACAAACAAACTGGCTATGGCTGAAGCTGGCGCACTGGATGCTTTGACCAAGTACCTCTCTCTGAGTCCTCAAGATTCAACTGAAACCACCATATCCGATTTATTAAGAATCTTGTTTGGCAATTCAGACCTGCTCCACCACGAAACATCTCTCAGTGCTTTGAATCAACTCATAGCTGTTTTACACTTGGGCTCAAGAAGTGCTAGGTTCAGTGCCGCTAGGACTCTGCAGGAGCTCTTTGATGCCAAGGAAATCAGAGACTCTGAAGTAGCTAAGCAAGCCATTCAACCACTAGTTGACATGGTTAATGTGGGATCAGAAAGAGAGCAACATGCTGCTCTTGCTGCGCTGATTAAATTCACGTCAGGGGGTTCTTCAAAGGCATCGTTGTTGGCCGAGGTGGAAAATAATCCACTTGGGAGCCTATACAAGATTTTCTCCTCAACTACATCACCGGAATTGAAAAGAAATGCTGCCCAACTCTGTTATGTTCTGTTTGAGAGCCCAAATGTGCGCTCTATGCAAATGTCAACTGACTGTATACCCCCTCTTGTTGCATTAATAGAATCGGACACAAATAGCCTCGTTGAATGTGGACTGCATGCTTTCGAGAGGTTGCTGGATGACGAACAACAGGCAGAGCTTGCAGCATCACACAACATTGTGGGTCGTCTGGTTGGATTGATTTCTGGGTCTAACTACCAACTCATCGAGGCTAGCATCAGCTCCCTTATAAAGTTGGGAAAAGATCGTCCTCGTTGCAAGCTCGATATGGTCGAATCTGGGATTATAGATAATGCTCTCAAGATACTCCCCATCGCACCTAGTTCTCTTTGCTCCTCCATTGCCGAGTTGCTTCGAATCTTGACAAACAATAGCAGCATTGCAAGAAGTCCAGCTGCATCAAGGATGGTCAATCCACTTTTCCTGATTTTACAACGCCCTGGTGTTAGCGTGGGGGCACAACACAGCACTCTCCAAGCACTCGTAAATATTCTTGAGAAACCACAAAACCCTTCAACATTAAGGCTTGCTCCAAGTGAGATCATTGAACCCCTGATATGTTTTCTCGAGTCTCCATCGCAAGCTATTCAGCAGCTTTCCACAGAACTGTTATCGCATATACTAGCACAAGACCATTTCCAGCAAGACATTATGACAAAAAAAGCAGTTGTGCCCCTTTTACAGCTTGTGGGAATTGGAATACCGAATTTGGAGCAGGCTGTCATTAAGGCACTTCAGAGCATCTCCAGGAGCTGGCCTAAGGCTGTTGCGGATGCAGGGGGTATCACTGAGCTCTCCAAGGTGATTTTGCAAGATGAGCTAGAGCCGTCTCAGGCATCAAGGGAGTCAGCTGCATTGGTTGTTGCCAACATTCTGCAAAATAATTCTGAGTACCATTCCAAAGTTTCCCTGGCAGTCCTAGTGAAAATGTTGTACTCAACAGCAGAGTCAACGATTATGGTAGCTCTTAGTGCACTGATTGATCGAGAAAGAACTGATGCTTCAACTGCTGTGCTAATGACTGAGGCTGGTGGTGTAGACGCACTTCTGGAGCTCCTTAGGTCTCATCAGTGTGAAGAAGCATCTGCAAGATTACTTGAAGCATTATTTAACAACGCGAAAGTGAGAGAAAAGAAAGTTTCCAAGCATGCAATTGCTCCTTTGTCACGGTATCTGTTGGACCCACAAACCAGTTCACAGCCTGCCAAACTACTTGCTGCTCTTGCACTAGGTGACCTTTTCCAGCAGGAGGGGCTTTCTAGAGCCAGTGATTCGGTCACAGCATGTCGTGCACTAATAAGCTTACTTGAAGACCATCCCACAGATGAGATGAAAATGGTGGCAATTTGTGCGTTGCAGAACTTGGTTATGCATAGTAGAACAAATAGGCGTGCAGTTGCAGAGGCTGGGGGCGTATTAATAATTCAGGAGTTTCTGCTGTCTTCAGATTCTGAACTTGCTGGACAAGCAGCCCTCCTAATCAAATTTCTCTTTTCTAATCATACACTCCAGGAATACGTGTCGAATGAACTCATTCAATCTCTTACAGGTAAACTACCTAAAAGAGTAGTACCAGCCAATCCTTTCAGATTCTGGATTCACGAATTCCTTACAATGCATCTTTTTGGCACTGATCAATGTGGTTAGATACACCCATAAACTTTTGGCAGTACATAGTAACTTGTACAATTGGGTGCAATGAGGATGCAACTTGGGTCAGGTTGCATTAAGTTGAGGTCAAGTAGAACTAATCTAATTTTTAAAACTGTAACGTAGCTATAATTCTAATCAGATTTTTGAAACTCTATCAAAAGTTAACATTAATCAAATTCTAAAATTCCAATTCCAGCCTTAGAAAATTGTGCTTTTATGTGGTTAGTTCTTAGTGAATTACTTCATGTAATGATTTGATACAACCAGCAGTTATATCGAGTCACGCACTACAATCGTTACATGTTGGGCCTAATATAATGTTTTAATTAAATCAAAGCTAACTATCACACCAGTCAACATATATGTAACTATGATATAAAAACTCATCTTGATTGAAAATATAGATAGGTTACAAAACTATGATCACTAAAGTTGTTTAGTGGCTAGAAGGACCCACCGGTGTGCAATCAAACATCTATATTTTTTTACTCTAATCATAAATTTAGCATTTTAGCTAATGGTCATATTAATCAACTTATTTGTAAGCATGATATAAAAATGTATCATGATTGAAAACATAATTTTTTTCAACTCTATATTTATCATATTAATCAAACATCTATATTTTTCAACTCGTCATAAATTTATGAAAGTTTTTAAAGATTACTACTACTATTGCTGCTACTATTACTACTACTATTGTGAACTTTGTTGGTTGAAACTCAAAAAAAAAAAAAAAAAAAAAATTTGGGGTAAAGATTGCACTTGTATTTAGCTGCCCATGATCTCAATATGCCCAGCTATATAGGTCAAAATTGGGTTGAAAAAATCCTAACCCAATCCTATCCAAAATTAACTTGGTTTGAACTTGTCAATGTGGGAGGAAACAGAAGTTCTCAAACTTTGACATTGATGTCAGTTTGTGGAGGGAAGGTTTGTGCTGTGTAGAGTGGCCAGAGATTATTAAGAAATGCTTAATTACATCAAAGCCTTCCAACAAATTTGTAGAACCTGGACTAACAAAAATTAGTCATTTGAGTGATTGTACTCAGTAGTTCTATTTGCTCTCTCATTAATGTGTAGTATCTGCCATTCCAATTTCGATGGTTAACTACATTCTGCGTAAATCTCCATGCAAGTACTGATGAAATGAACCATGGAAAACAAAGCAAAGGCTATCCTAGCAGGCATTATTTGACTGACTCAAAGTTCAGTTCTTGGTTGTGTTCCTTAACCAGCCAGCACACACCCATCCATAAAGAAAGAAAAGGAAGAGAAAAAGAGCACTCCGTGAGTCTGCTATCATTTAAAGAAAGGCAGTCACTCAATTCAGACATGTAGCTTCAATTCTTTTTATCATTACAAGAGGACCCCCAGCTTCGATATTTCTTCAGTTAGTGCATTATTACCTCCAGATATTCAGTATTCTAGAGATTGAATTGTGACTCTTAGTGCAATACATACTCTGCATTAAACAGTTATGAATTCATATGGTAATTTATGCATGAAATGATGGAGATTATTAGAAATATATCTTTTGGTTTAGTTTCTTTAATAAATTAAATAGAAGTATTAACTTTTATTTTATGTGCATAAATTTTGCCTTGCAACCCAATAATGTGAGAAAGTACAACTATACTTTTGGGTTGGAAGACCGAAATCTTGGTCACCATGGTCAAACTGCATATTGATGCCTTGGCTATGGGTACAAGTAGTGTTTTCAGACTCCCTTCTGATTGGGATGATTGTAGCTCCATTTTTACGACGTTGATTTGTCATTGCAGCTCCCCTGGGAAAAGCAATACAGGTAACAACATCCATCAATGAGGAGGTTCTACGAGCCATAAATGTGATATTCACAAACTTTCCAAAGATTCGCATTTCTGAAGCATCTACGCTTTGCATCCCACATCTGGTTGGGGCACTCAAGGCTGGTAATCAGGCTGCCCAGGAATCTGTTTTGGACACTCTGTGCCTCCTGAAGCACTCATGGTCAACGATGCCTATAGATGTTGCCAAAGCACAGGCCATGAACACCGCTGAAGCCATTCCAACACTCCAACTGCTAATGAGAAACTGTCAATCCAGAACCTATGAACAGGCAGACAGCTTGTTGCATTGCTTGCCAGGGTGTTTAACAGTAACAATTAATCGTGGGAATAACTTGAGGCAGTCCATGGGCTCCACGAATGCATTCTGTCGTTTGATGATAGGGAATGGTCCTCCACGCCAGACTAAGGTGAAGCAACAAAAAAGTAGCATTCATCAGATTAGCGATACATTTCAAATATATAGGTGCTGGTATCTGTGATAAATAAAGTGATTTATATTGGCATATTTGGATTTTCTCATTTTACAGTCTCAATGGGTGTTAGGTGGTGTATCACAGTAGCTATCCTGAATGGAAGGAGGGGTTTTCATGGGCATTTGAGGTGCCTCCAAAAGGACAGCAGCTTCACATCCTTTGCAAGAGCAAAAATACATTTGGCAAGGTGAGGAGATCTCAGTTGCTATATTTCATTTTGGTGGTGGGGCTTCATGTTTTGTTTCTAGTACATGTTTGGGCTGGGTTGGTGTTGCAGGCAACGCTTGGAAGACTAACAGTTCAAATCGACGACGTAGTGACAGAAGGTAAATGCAGTGGGTCCTTTGATCTGAGATATGAAAGCTGTAGGGAGGCATCATCTCGTTCCCTTGAGATTGAGATCCTATGGTCGAACAGGATGCCAGACAACAGCATGTGACTCCACCATGGCAGTGATAACATGTAAAAAAGTCTGCAGTACACTGCCAAGATTTACGTTGAGCAGTCAAGTGCTGCTAACTGTGGTGCTCATCATGGCTGTGCCTTCATTTTTCACCTTCCCCTCCTGTAAGTACCATCTTTAAGTAGCTGAGATGTACGAAAGCATCATTCATTGGGCAGAGTCAAAAAACTACTGAATGAAAAGAAATTGGGGTTGTTTGTGGGAGACAAATTGGATATGTTTGTAGAGGGCGTATGAGTAGCCAAGACTGCCATTGCAGGGCCTCTGATCCAAAAATATGATGTTGGCATTAAGACTTGGCACTTGTACAAATAGAACTGATTATTTGCAGTTTTTGCTTCTAGCCAGACATGTATTCTGCACTTGAATATAAACTGATCCAACTCCAATGTCTTTCACCACCCGCCAACTAACCCCCACAACCATAATCCAACCTAGCATGGTTTCAAAAATGGTTAGAGAGTACATCAGTAAAAAGAGAAAAATTAAAGGGCATAAATGAGAGAGGGTTTTGATAATTATGCTACATTTTATGTATATTTTTTTACGCCTTATCACCTTCAACTGCCTATCCACTACACAGCATTGAAATTCTAGAATTGTAAAGATGACTGCAGGGTATGTACTCCCCTTTACTGGGTTACAAAGACAACAATTATTGCCACTATTTGTTTATGTTTCTCAGCAATTAAACATCACTCAGTATTGTTATTCGCAGGAGCTTTAATACATGTTGTCTTCAATCATTCTAGATGCTTTCATTGTAGAATCCCAAGAGGATGGTGATGAAATTTTCGTTTGGTTTATTGTTTAACCCAGGTGGAATGCTCCTGTACAGTGACTGGACCAGATCTCCACAGCAATTGAAAACTGGGGGAAAGGCGGAAGATCTTTGCATCAACTTCATCATCAATACACAATAGAAAAGAAGATAATACTACCGCCGCGCCCCTTTGTATTACTGGCTGCAATGTATATAACTGAGCCCTGGATCATCCTCACTGGAGATCAAGATGCATTGAATATACTCATTGACAACATCAAATACACTTGAGAAGTCATTTTTTATAATAGTAAAATTACACTTATTTATATTAAAAAAAAAAAAACGTTTGAGGACTTCAACAGAGGTTATACAGTCAAAGTTTTATGAATTCACAAGATCTTAGAATCAATGTTAAACTCGAAATAGATGAATCTACTGCGGAATATTATAGAAAAAATAATTTTCAACCATTAATTTGACGATCGATTCATAATTGTCATCAATACCGTAAGTTGTTTTCCACCAAAGTCAACAAAGTCAGGTTAACTGCATAGATCCTATTATATTATTTCTGTTAATCTTAGGTTATATCCTTAAAGCATTGTCATATTTTTCCTAGTTACCTTTAATTTATTTTCTTGACCTTCCTCATTTTCCACTATGACCTTACACTTGGAAAAGTTAAAGCCTAACTGCTGCGGTTTCTTATGCCCATTTCACATGACCTGAGTAACTATTTAAATATATTTTTCTCATTTTCTTATTTATGGATTCTACCATTAAATTATCTAGAAGCGTTTCATTTTTAATTTTATCTTTTCTTATTTTAGTATCGATCTACACTCATTTTTATGTATACGTTGCTTTTTAATTGCTCAATATTCTTAGTGATGATTGATTGATTAAGCTTTATATTTCCTTACAACACAAGCTAATTAGATACGAGATATAATTATAATATACGATAGATAACTTTTGAAAAAATATTATTTTTACTACTTTTTATTTAACTATTTCTACTAAGTATTCAACTGAGCTTGTATTCTTAATCCACAATTTAATTTAGTCATGAAATCAAATGAATGAATCATTTTTCGTTCACGAGTTTCGTAACAGCATCAAATATTAATTTCTTATGCGCGAATAAGCATATTTGTCGCTTCAAGAAACATCTTTCACTCCGAACTGTTTCTTTAGCCTAATAATAAAAAGGGAATATTCATATAAAGAAAAATATTAGAGGGTATTTAATACCGTCTTAATTTATTTCTCTTTACTAAAAGCCTAACTAGGACTCGTTTCAGAAATAACCCCCGATGATTGGCACAATCAAAAGTTATTGAAAGAGGCGACAAAAAGACACCTTGAAACACCCACCCAGTATCCGATTCAAAGCATCTAAACGCTAGCGTGTTGGACTAGCGGACTTTCGGTGGAGACGATTTTGTCTTCAGCGGCTGCGCGGGATGCGTGGCTGGCGGGCGGGCGTCTTATCAAAGCGTCTGTCTTCCATTGCGGCTCTCTGTTTATTGGACCGCCCAGCCTTTACCAGCTATTATATCACGTTTAAGAGTGTTTAGATAAAAATCAAAATGAAAATTAATAATATCATAAGTGAAAATAATAACAGCTAATCATAATAGGAAAAAGATGAAAAGACCAAACAAAGCAAAATAATAAAATGATAATAAAAAGTGTAAGGTTCATAATAGAAAAGATAAGACTTTATTACTGAATTTTTTCGTGTAAACGGCAAATTTTGGGCCACATCCAATCCATTCAGTATGTTTAGCACTATAAAATGAAAACAGAAATCAGCGAGAGGTGCATATTCACTTTGAAATTGGCTAAAAAAATTTAGATTTCTTTTTCAAATCTTAGCAAAAAAATATAATACCAAATATGATGAATGGACTGAATTTAGCTTATATATCATATCTTACTCTTAAATCGATCTTTTATGTATAAATTTCCGTCCATAGAATAATTTCACATGTAAGCGGTGAGTATGGGCACGTTAAAAGTTCGTTTTGTTTTTTTTTTTATTTTTTTTATTTTTTTGTGTATCCCAACGTGGATTGCCTTGGTCGTGTGTGTGACGTGCGTGGATCCCAGGATAGATTGCCGTGGAAGGTTGTGCCTGGCACAAGCAAACACTCGGCGAGACGCGCAACACGCGAGCTGTGAAATTCATGTTTTCATCGGTGAGCGCAAAATGTTGTCCTTAAATATTTGTTTTATATCTTTATTTTAGTATAATAAAAATATATAAAACTGCTAAGATGATACAAATATCGCATCTTTGTTCAGCCAACCTACTGCAATGAATCAGCGCCGTCTACGAGAGACGTAACGCTGTGACGGTTCCATGTCCGGAAAGCGATTCCACGCGTCGGCTTATCGCTGCGTTGTGTTCCGTAGGCAATCCGCGTCCGCAGCACTGGAAGTGCACGAATGGGTAGATAACCCTGCTCCTGAGCGCAAGCCCCCAATCCCAATTTTCAATCCACATCAACCTCCCTCCTCCGTCCAAACGCATAAAAACCGAAACCCTAGTCTGCAGCTCCAGAGGATAATTCAACAGACAAAGAAAACCAGAAGAAAAACCTTATTTCCGATAGCTCCATCCTCGGTATTTTCTTCGTCCGATCGTCGCTTTTTCTTTGTTGGTGCTTTTATGTTCTGCAATCTTCTTCGCTGTGTTTGCGACGAAGATTTGTTGCTTTTTAGGGGGTTTTGAGTTTTAGATTCCGATTCCGTTTCCCTGTGTCACGACTTTGCTATTTCGCCAGTTAATCATGTGAAAATTCGCCGACACTCTGGATGGAGCACTTCCAAATTCGAATTTTGAATCGAGTGGACTGCTAATATTGCAATCTGTTTTTTTTGAGAATGGGGATGTACCTACATTTTTTACAACGTCATCCGCGAAACACGATGAGAGACCGAATCCGAGATGATTGATGGTAAGAGGGTGATACAAGTCTGGTAGGCTGGGTTGATGTCAGCCCAACCCTAACCTTAATTCTATTTTTAAAACCTCAACCCAACCTTAAAGAGAATCTATTGTTCAGATTGGATCCTGGTTGATGTCCCAATGATAAAAAATTTGTAAATTCAAAGGTTCGCAATCAAAAGCTGATACAATTCTAGTAATAATGTAAAGAACAAGTTTAGCTTGTTAGAGACATTGAAAATGGAAACAAAATTGTATTCCATACCAGAAGGTTTACATAAAACTGAAGAACAAGGGAGAGAAGGTCTGCTATCTTTACTTGAAACTTGTTGAAGAAACAAAGTGTATGAATTTTCCAGTGAGGAAGGCGGATGATTAAAAACACAACAATGTTGCGAATGCAGGATGAATGTTTGTGATTCATGTCCTATGGTGAGAAAGCAGGTACTTGGTTAAGTTAAAAAGGATAAACATACCATAGAGATTGGTTCTTTAGTTCATTTACAAGTTGCAACATATGCAGATGCCTACTTCGAACCAACCTGAAATAGCTATTATAGTCACACAAGTAGGCACCATATGAGAAATAGACAATTTACTTTTGGATGTTTTTGGATGACTATTTTTTGTTGGCTCACCTGCTGAACATGAAACTGAATAAAGATGAAGAAAGCTAATCTGATACCTCAAATAGGTTATGGAATTGAAATATCAACAGACAAAAAAGCCTATGAAACTGAATAAGCTAAAATAAACAACCATTTATAGAAAAACAACTGCAAGTAGTAAGTTATTGAAAAACTCCACAACAAATTATAGCAAGCTGCAACCAAGTTTTACATCTGTGAAATCCTATCCAAGTTCCACAACTCCACAACCAACAAGTTTCCATCAAATTGTAAGTCCAAACTTAAGACTCTGCATTCACGTTCACATCCAAGTTCTGCAACTCTACGTTCTCACATTTACCCAGGTTCTGCATCTCTACATTCAAATTGGTGTCATTGATGTCTCTTCTTATGTGAAGGATGTAGAGAAAAATTTGAGTTTCTTAACAAATTTGTTTAAAAGATTAAAGTCATCCATTCAACTGTTACATGAGCAATGACCATCATAATATCTCAAAGCTATAAATTTACTTAGAAAAATGGATATATATATATATATATTTGTAAGTCAGCACAAATTTAGATACCAATTCTAGTAAGATGTGCATAAGATAACAACAGTGTTATCAGAACCGGATCGGTGGTTGAACCGGTCAGGCATCCGGTTTCTGGTCCAATCGGTTCAACCAACCAGTTCAATCGATTGAATCGATTTTTGATTATTTTGAAATTTAAAAAAAAATTAATAGAGCTTAATCCTAAAAAATTTAAACCATAGATATTAATTTAAATATATAGATCTTTTGTATAATACTTTACTACTTTAATTTATCCTTTTATTTTATTAGTAATATTAAAAATTTTAAAAATCTACTATTAGACCTAATTGGGCTAGACTGGACTGGTCAACTAACTGGCCGGGCCAAATAACAATTGATGTGATGACATCATTGTTATTAAAATCAGACTGAACCATCTGGTTTGACCAGTCCAACCAGGAACTAGCCGTCTTACTTGTTTGTTCTAGTCCAGTTTTTTCTAATAAACAAGTTTTTGAATTTTTATTTTATAAGTCCGATAAAAGCATAGATTGACCATTGTAGTTTATTCGTAAAAGATCTATGGAGTTAGATTGAGATCTATGGTTTAGCTTTTCAAATTTACATTATTTTTATTTTTTTGTCTAAAAAATATATTAAACCAGTCAATTTGGTTGAACTAGTTGGACCATGAATCAGACACTTAACCATTCCAACCTCCAGTCTAGTTTTAATAACATTGGATGACATGAAACAAATAAAAGTGAGCCAATTCAAGAGTTATAATTCTAGTTTGCACAACCATGTGGCATTTGAGTTGCTACAAACAAAGGATAAACAAGAAATGAAAAGCAAGTCGTCAAAATTTTCTTGTTGATGCAATAGCTAGCACAGATTTTAAACATCAACACGACAAACAAAAGGCGGTAATGTCTTCCAAACAACAGACAATCCATAAGAGCATTGTAGGTAGTGATGCTTTATCATCTTTCTAAATGCTTAACACTTTTCATAAGACAATTGTAGCATGAAAAAATAAGTTAAACCCTGAAAACTGTCCATTTACAATCAGTGATGATTGTTTCTTTCAAAACAACCGTCTATATTACATTGATTGATTTAGTAGTTGTGGCTTCAGTCATCTAACATTGATTTAGTAGTTGTGGCTTCAGTCATCTAACAAGCAGACAACACTTGTTTTGCACCATGAGGTCTTCATGGCTAGCCCTAGAGTTTTCAATCATGTACCTAACAATGGGAAATGATGACACCTCAGTTGGCTCAGGCCCACAAGCTGGAGCACAGTTATATGCAGCCAATTAAATCTAATGCTCAATTTACCCATATTTTTGCTACATTTTAGATTTATTCTCTATGCCTTATTTATTTCTTATTAGACTATTGGTTTCATGCCAACTGTAGGATATAATAAAATTATTTATTTCTTATTGGACTACTGATTACATGCCAATAATAGAATAGATGCATATTCAAAAGCTAGCAACTAAACTGATTAGCCAATTTAGGATTGTCCATTACTCATTGACTTTTTGTGCAACCTTGCAATGCTTTCACTAGGAGGCGCCTATAAGATTTTCATGCTCTAACGAAGTCCATGTCTTTCATTTGCTTATGTAGAAAACTCTTAGCATATTGGTCACGCTTGCATTTTAGGGTGCAAGCCATTCAGCTTTGGAACTAGCCTCCATTTAAAGTGTTATATTGGGGAATCGGAAATCAAGGGAAAAATAGCATAGCTGTTGCTTCTTGTCCAATCTCAAAAGCACCCATACCTGGTGGTCGCTCCATCGCTTCCATTTATATTTACATACTTTGAATTTCCACCGCTTCCCTTCCATTCGGCTAGCAACTTCCAATGTACTATCTCACTCTTTAACAGCTCACATTCATTCATGGTAGATTTAGCTTTTATTTTATCTTAATATTGTAATACTTTTTAGAAAATTCCAGGGGCCCGTATTTTTTATTTCTCATTAATTCTAAATAATTTTTAAACATTCTTTTGCCATATGATCATGTCTGGGGATGCAAGAAAAGGTGTTTCTTGGTTGTTTGAGTTTTTGTCCGGTGTGGAATTCCAAGAAGTGTTAAAATAATATTGATATGGATCTGAAAGTGCAGAATTCCAAGAAGTGGTGAAATAATATGATAATATCGATGTGGATGTGAAATTTTTCCTCTTGTGCGAATAGATCAGGGTATCTTTGATTCACAGTCTTGGAATGAATCATATAGAAAGTTTTTCGTTCATCTACAAGTTTTCCAGGATGTCATTGGGGCTCTGGCTTAGAATTCCTTGGAAAATCTCTTGGAATTGCAAGTTGGAATAATTTTGGCATTAATCTCATGATATTTAGGGCCAACTAGATTCCAAAAACATGGAAATATTATTAATCTTGGATTGTTTGGTTTGACTGTGATGAGAATATTGTGGGATTTTGAGATTGTGTATCATGAACGGATATGTACAATTGGTTTGTGAGAACTGCTTTTGTGGGCAACAATTTTAGACCCTAGTGTACTAGAAGATAAATAATTTTTCTATTGATAACGCTAGGATCTGATGCACCACAATGTTGGTCAATCATGTGTGTGTGCATCAATTATTAGATTTGATTGGCAACATGCAAAAGTGCTCCAACTTGTGGGACTGTGCCAGTTTTAGCGTGATTGTTTACCTTTGTTGGGCACACTTGGTTGAAAACACTGAGCCTAGCCATGAAGATCTCATGGCAAAAATGAGTGTTGTCTGCTCATCAAATGACTCAAGCCATGATATTTGAATCAATCAGTGTGACGTGGATGGCTGTTTGGGATGAATGAGTGTTATCTGGCTTGTAATTCACAGATTGTGAATGAGCAATTTTCATGGCTCAACTTATTTTTTCATGCTAAAGTTGTTTTATGAAAACTGCACATCATTAAGAAAGATGATAGAGCATCACTGTCTACAGCGCTCTTGCTGATTGTTGTTTGGAAGACATTTCCCGCTGTTGCTTGTTGTGCTGATTTTTAAATTGGTGCTAGCCATTACATGTGAAGAAAATTTTGATGATTTGGTATTCCTTTCTTGCTTACTTCCTGTTTGTAGCAACTCAAAGTCATATGGTTATGCAGGCCAGAATTATGGTTATTGAATTAGCCTACTTTTATTTGTTGCTTACTCCCTGTTTGTAGCAACTGAAAGTCATATGGTTGTACAGGCTAGAATTATGATTATTGAATTAGCCTACTTTTATTTGTTGCATGTCATTACATCTATTGCTGTCTTATGCATATTTTGCTGAAATCGATATCTAAATTGGCAATGATTTACAAATATAGATCCATTTTTCTCAGCAAAATTGTGGCTTAGAGACACTATGATGGCCATTGCTCACATAAGAGTTGAATGGAGGATTCCAACTAGTAAAATCTATAGTTGAATATGGAATGCTGTTCACTATGGTTGCACTACTAAAATCATTCTTGGGTGCAATTACTAAATTAGTGCACACCACTGTCTACTGTGAATAGGCTGAGCTCATACTACCATTGCATCATTGGTTCAATTGAGTGGCATGTATGGATGTGTCCAAGTTTGATGGCAAGGTTGATCTGATGCATCAATGGCCTTCAAGTGGTTCCCCACAAAACATCTCCCCTTCTATGGAACAAAGTTTAGCTTATCAACCTACAATCACTTACCATGGTGTGAGTTATTTTTATGTGTAGCATTACTCCAATGATTAGATTGTATATGACATAGCAAAGTCCAGTCACCACTTCCAAGAAGAAAGGGTTATGGAGTTATTGAAAGTATTATTGTAAACTATCATAATTGTATACTTGTGTCAGTGGTGATGTCTTCGGATGAATGGGAAAATTAACCTGCTCAGAGTGTCAGTTTTCATGCCAAGCGGCAATAATAAAAAGCACTTTACAAACTGGAAGGAGAGACGCAACATATAGACATAGATTATCCTCTTTGCATTATATCTTTCTTTTTCATGGCATCTTCATAATATTGTAGTTGCAAATGACATGCGTGGTTGCTAATTCTGTCTTTTCTCCAAAAATTCCTTGCCAGTCAACTGCTTAGTTCTGAAACTTGCATATGCAATTTCTGTGAATATTTTATTTCATTGTCTCTAGTGATGTTTCATGAAATGTTAACTACTGCATCCATTTTTAATTTCTGTGCTCCTGAAAAATCTGTGATGTCTACAGGTAGAACGCTATTGCCTCTGACCTCCACTATCCTAGGTAAAATGGCCGATGGACATGAAACTGACAGGAACATTGAGATGTGGAAGATCAAGAAATTGATCAAGGCTCTTGAAGCCGCAAGGGGAAATGGCACCAGCATGATCTCTCTGATTATGCCACCTCGTGACCAGATCTCTCGAGTAACTAAAATGCTGGGCGATGAGTTTGGTACTGCATCAAACATCAAGAGCAGGGTCAATAGACAATCTGTGTTGGGTGCCATTACCTCTGCTCAGCAGAGACTAAAACTTTATAACAGGGTTCCTCAAAATGGGCTGGTATTGTATACTGGAACCATTGTCACAGAGGATGGGAAAGAAAAGAAGGTCACAATCGATTTCGAGCCATTCAGGCCCATAAATGCATCACTGTATCTTTGTGATAATAAATTTCACACGGAGGCTCTGAATGAGCTTTTAGAATCTGATGATAAATTTGGGTTCATAGTGATGGATGGCAATGGCACTCTCTTTGGAACATTAAGTGGAAACACTCGGGAGGTGCTCCATAAATTTTCTGTTGATCTTCCAAAGAAACATGGGAGAGGAGGGCAATCTGCTCTGCGGTTTGCTCGTCTGAGGATGGAGAAGCGTCACAACTATGTAAGGAAGACAGCTGAGCTTGCCACACAATTCTTCATCAATCCTTCTACAAGCCAGCCCAATGTTGCTGGACTAATTTTGGCTGGTTCTGCTGATTTCAAGACAGAGTTGAGTCAGTCTGACATGTTTGATCCACGTCTTCAGGCCAAGATATTGAATGTTGTTGATGTTTCTTATGGAGGAGAGAATGGATTTAATCAGGCCATTGAACTGTCTTCAGAGATTCTATCAAATGTGAAATTCATACAGGAGAAACGGTTGATTGGGAAGTATTTTGAAGAAATAAGCCAAGATACTGGGAAATATGTGTTTGGGGTGGACGACACACTGAAAGCTCTGGAAATGGGTGCGGTTGAGACTCTGATAGTGTGGGAGAGTTTGGACATAAACAGATACATGTTAAAGAATACTGCAACTGGGGAGACTGTTATAAAGCACCTGAATAAGGATCAAGAAGCCGATCAGAGCAGCTTCCGAGGTAACTCTGGTGAGTTAGAAGTGCAGGAGAAAGTTTCTCTTCTGGAGTGGTTTGCAAATGAGTATAGGCGTTTTGGCTGTACCCTTGAGTTTGTTACCAACAAGTCTCAACAGGGTTCTCAGTTCTGTAGAGGGTTTGGTGGCATTGGTGGCATCCTCCGTTATCAGCTTGACATGAGGACGTTCGATGAGCTTTCTGATGAGGAAGAAGTGTACGATGACTCTGACTAGCAATCAATCAACATCGAGCCCAGTCGGCACACAGAAGCATGTGCCGGCTTTGACAGCTCTGCGGCGGAGCTGCCCCAAGGTCAGGACAGTAATGATGAATGAGCTACCAGCAAATTAAGGTATTCTGCTTTTCAGCCATCTTCTTTTTAATCCTTGTTATATTTAGTAATTCCCTGCTTTTCTGGCTTTTCCTTTTTAATTCTCGTTGTGTATATGTGTGAGTATTCATCAGCATGAATTCAATTATCACTGTTATAGGACCATAGAAGAAGTGATCAGTGCTGAGCTAACTGGGAACCTGAAATTTTTGGGGGCGTTTACTTAGTGGGGGAACCAAGAAACTGAGCACTTCATCTTTCAGGACACTTGCTTGTACATAAAAGGAAACATCAATGTCTAAAAGTAATTGGTCTCAAAGCATTAACGCTCTGCTGAGATTTCTATTTGATATGTAAACAGTATTGCAGAATGGAATCCATGGAATTCCTGCTCATTGTAACTAGAGGCACTTGTGGTGGGGTACAGTTATCTTTCCTTTTCCATTAATCTATCAATCCTTAATGGTGTTTGATTGGCACTTAAAAATAAATTCATCTCAATCCAGTATCATGGAGACACATTATATGTCACAATTTTCGGATATTAATAATGTGTAATTCTTTAGAAATGGAAATATGGTATCCAACACAATGCAAACCAACCAAAGAAGATGAATTCATTACTAGTGAGCTCAAACTCCCCAGAGTGAAGTGGCAGAACGGTGAAATTATGCTTTTGATCTGGGAGGACAAAAGCGTTTAAGCAAGCAATTTGCCAGTATAACAACTGACTCTGAAAGCTCTTCAGCTGTAAGGCTTTTCAGATATCTATTTCGTGAACTTTTGGTTTGTGACAGTGTCCTTTCTCACATTCCTTTTGTTTTTGAAATCAGTGCTGCAGTTTCAATGGTGGGTGGTCATTTCCACTGGGACCTGGGAGAGGGCTGCAGTACTACGAAGAACAGGAGACTTCTTGCAATGCTGGTGCTACAAAGATGCATTTTTCGCATGATCAATGTGATGAGAAGATCAGTATGGTGGAACTACTTGCATGGTTACTTGGAAACCTTCCATAAATAGTATCTCCTGGTATGTTGGTAAATATACCCTGACAGTGCAGAGTTTGCATTGCTGCTGAGAAATGAGATCTTAAATAATCGTCTGAGTATGAATCTTCCATTCGTAGTGCAGAACTTGTTTTAGCTATATCATGATATGAATTGAATGCGTGGCTGCAGTGGTTTTTTGCATGCCCCAGTATTTGAAGACTTTCCTGTTATCTATTGTTTGTCTTTCGTTTTCTTCTTTCCTTTGCATCTAGCTATATATTTTTTTATTGGGTGTTACTATGGATGAAATGGTGCATGGAATGTCATGAAAAATGGAGAACTCAGCACCGTGGATTTGTTGCTTGTTTATTCTAAACTATTAATCCTTATTTACCTTGTTCTATTCTTTTCAAATTCCACTTTTACTCCTTTCCTTCATTTTTCCTTGTAGTAACAACCCTAAGCACTTGTTTAGATAGTTAAAAAATGAATGAAAGTTTTGTCCCCTTCTTTAGACATTTGTTTAACCTTCATTTCTATCTAAATAAAATAAACATTTGTTAATTTTAATTTTTTTTCACGGTCAAATCTATATTTTATTGGAGTTACATGCTTATCTTTATTCTATCCTATTTTATTTTTGTTCATCACTTTGTCCAAATATGTTTATTAATATTATTTGTTCACATTCTTTAAGAGGCTCTCACGTATGATGATTGAAGCAAATGCCATCTAAGTCGAATCCTACGTCTCATGATCTCAATAGTTTTAGGAAGGCTAAAGCATTTTTCGGGTACTATTGACTTTTTCGCGTAGATCCATATGCTGCATGTGGGTGGAAATAAAATGGTAACTTTTATTTGGAAAAGGATGATTCTTTGTTGTATCTTGATGGGTGTGCTCAATTCCTCGCCGACAAGAATGCTGCTATATTTTAATAGCAATGAGATGAAAGGGAAAGATCGTCTTCAGCGGTTGCAGCAGCATAGCTGCCTCTATTATGTTTATGGTCCCTCTCCATAAACACTAAGCCGTTTTATTTTTTATCATCAATTCATTGCCTGAAAAAAAAAAATCCGTAAACATTAGTTAATTATACAAAACTCACTATATAATATGTTAACCATAAATTTCACAAATTAACTTAGGGCTATTGCTGTTAAAATTTTTAATTAAATTTCCAAAGTCATCTGTAAAATAAAATACTAAATAAATTTAAGAAATAAGCCTTGATATAATATCTGTTTACCATTAGCTATTGCAACAGGAAAAAGGTGAATCAAGATGGACCATTGAGAACTGAATCCAGTCACTAAGCCTAAAATTGTAGGAGCTGAATGTGTAAATCATCCGGACGCCAAGTTCAGGGGAGCCATGCTTATTGAATTCCCGCTTTTATAATCTCAATCTATAAATGTTTCGAGCTTGGCCAACCCAATCCTTAGGATTGAGTTGATTTTTTTTTCTCAATAAAATATAATAATAATAAAATAGATTGAAATACCTCGGCTCAAATTTTGTAATAGGTTTAGAAGCAGATTGGGTTAACTTGAATTCATGGAATGTTAACAATAGTATCAATATAGATATATAAATTTGTCTCCGGCATAAGTTTTATACTACCTAAAATTGAATTTCATTAGAATAACTATTTTCTATAGGCTTTTATGGATTTTACTCAAATGTTCTACGCATCTATTTTTATTACCATCATATTAAATAAATGTAATTATTTATATTCCTATACAAGCGTTGGATAATAAAATAAATATAAAAAGCTAATTGCTTAAGCTCTTACACAAGTTTTAGCATTGCCATCAAAATTTTTAAAAAAAATATTTTAAAATTAGCATAATATGTTTACTTAAAACAAGATTGAAGTATAAATTTTAAACAACCTGAAGCATCCACTTGCTTTGACATACTAAATTTTTTATAGTTGGGTTGAAGTTTTAGAAATAAAGTTAAAATTAAGACAAACTTAAAATTTTTAAAAATAGTGCTGGGGTTATGTTGACTCCATCCCCACCAAAGCCGTTTCAATTAACATGAGCTGATGTGCCTGTAAAAATTGGCCACCAGTCACAATCGGTAAAGATGCCTTCAATCACACCGTACATGCATCAACATTTTTACGATTTTACTACTTAACTGATATTAAGCCAGCGCTATGAAAATTTCCAAGACAATATTTTTCATTTTGGAGATGGTAGAGCAGCTGCCAAACTGATATTAAGCCAGCGCTATGAAAATTTCCAAGACAATATTTTTCATTTTGGAGATGGTAGAGCAGCTGCCAACATTCCCCTGCTCAGTTTCTGCGAGATTCCGATTTCTTACCCCTTGCACTTCAGATGAGTGGGAGGGCCATCCGCGTGAAGAGCGTGGGGGAGACAAGGAGACAAACTTCACACGTCACCCACATGGGAGGCAGGTAGGCTTGGCTTTCTATATAAACTGGATGGATCCCATCACATCCAATTTTTCTCCGTCTTTGGCAAAATTAGATAAGAAAATGAAAGAGAAGAAGAAGCCTTGCTACTGCTGCAGTAGAAGTATTGTTGCTATGGAACGCCGTGATTTAGAAGTAAATCGATCCGAAAAACTTTTGTGAGTCATCACATAGGTAAGTGGGATAGATCCTCCTGTTTTATGAAATTTTCAATCCAAGAAACTTGTATACATGATTATGTTATTGTATACATCATTTAGAAGGAATGGACGCGAAATATATTTAAGATTTATGTAAAAAACAAAGTGTCGAATGGATCTAGATCACGAATGAATCTAGATCATACTAATTAGACGGATAGAGAAAATCTAATATTTTAAGTTAAAATATTACCCAAACAAAAATGTTAATTTTGGGTAATTTGTAGATTTTGAATTATGAATCCGAACCATCTATTATGTTTGTTATAAATGTATATAGATCTCATATGAATTTTATGAATTTTGGATGAGAAATTATTAATGATTTGTAACGTAAATGATATGTATGTTAAAGAGATATTCATATGTATTTTCTTCAATTGTGGAAACTACATATTGAATATTGGTCTCTAATTGAAGCTCTCATCAAGTAAAGTATATCTTGTAGATTGGATTCATAAAAAATTACATTTATATATGAAACGGGGGACAAAATAAGAAAACATGAATTAGTTTTAAAAAAGGGATAAAAAACGATTCCTGTGAACTTTATCGTTCATATGTGAATGAATTTTTGGGTTTTGATTTCTAAATGGTTTTTGCAAGATCTGATCCATCAGGTGTGTCCCAAATAATGTTATTAGGCTACGGTAGAAATTTGGGGTTAAAATGATATCATTTGATTAATTAAATCTAATTAAATATAAAAATTATGAAAATCATTAAACCTTAGATTTTTTGGTCATAAATCATTTATGGGCCACACCAGATGATTAAAATGCTTTCTGGATATTTTTGAAACTAAATTCCAAATTTTGGGAGTTTAAGAAATATCAAGAAATTAAGTTTTTAATCAAAATAAATCAAAAAATAAACAAGAGACGAAATCCTTATATAAGTTATGTTGGCAAAGTAAATCTGCCTAGAAATTTTAGTGGGTTGGGCGCAAGCTAAGCCTAGCGCACCCAGCGAGCTAGGCAGGCAGGCCAGGCAAACGAGCCGGGCAGGAGCAGGCTCATTCAGCCTAGCCCAGTGGGAGCCCAACAGGCGGCGACCAATGACTGGCGTTGACAGCACGGCACAATGGCAACGACGACAAGCCCAGACGTGTGAGCCCGGACTCACAGCCTAAGCGGTAACGCGGCGGCTCCGGCAGCGTCCGACAATCATACTAACGAACGGTCCAGATTGTTTTTGACATATCTGGAACATCTGATCTCCTATTTGGGTGATCCAATAGTCGATTTAGGGATTTTTGAATATTTAGAATCTAATGGAATAGTTAGATTGACCAATAAATGACCAGATGAGAAGTGTTTGAATAGTCAAATTTGTTTTGATAATATACAAACCCCATAAACTCTAAATTGGGCGATTAGGTAATTGATCTTAAGATTTTTGAACCTTCTGAACCTAATGGAAGGGTCAGATTGTTCAAAAGATGGTCAGATCATAGGGATTGAATGATCAGATTTGATTTATCAATTTCTAGACCCCACAATTATTGATATGAATAATCAGGTAGTTGATCTTAAGCTTTTTAGATGTTATGGACCCAATGGAAGGGTCAGATCACCAAAATGATGGCTAGATCATGCATTTTAATTGGATAATTATGAAAGAAGGAAAGTTAGAGTATGAATTAATGTGTTATTCACTAATCTAGATCGATTGTAGTCTAAGATGAATCTATTGTCCAATAAATTGCATTTGTTTGGTTGTGCTACCAGTTGAGCTCTCCGGTTGAGTTGTCCAACATATGGGCTGGCCCGGGTAGCCTGGAGTGTATAGTATTAGACGAGATTCATATATTCCTACTGAATCTGCCTTATCAAGCTGGCCTGGAATGTAATCCGCATATTGCTAGTGGAGCTGCTTTAGTGGGCTAGCCTGGAATATGACATGTATTAATAATGGCACATGATATAGATTATTTCTGATATATATGTTATTTGTACCTATCTTACTGAGTTATGACTCACCCCTTCTTAATTCATTTTTTTCAAAGAATGCAGTATGGGGAATGCGTTAGTTCATGGTGCAAGAGGAGTAGATGATGAATGTAATTCAAAATATTTGTTTAAAGATAATTTATGTCTATTAATGTATAAGACTTGTATTGTGAAATGGACATGTGATATTATTTATGATAATTTTTTTTATCTGTAGTTATTTATATGCTTGTGTATTATCTTAAGTGTGATAGGTGTAGGAAAAATTCACCCTTAGTTTAAAAATGATATCTATTTAGGTTGTTTTTGCATTGGGCCGTGATAGTTGTTATTAGAGCAAATCGCACTTGGAATAAGATGTACATGATATATAAGAGGACTAAATATAAATAAAAGAGAAAGTGGGATAGGAATAGATGCCTTAAATAATTATTTATATTTAAAGATTTTTTTAAAAAATGATAGTACATTGCATAGTATTTCATTCTTTTTTTATGTATTATCTCACCAAAGTAGTGAATTATTGCTAATATTCATCTATTGGAAAGAGAAATGGATCCAACAACCAATGCTCAGCCCGAGATGTCTACAACTAGCCGATTAGCTCTGCCTCATATTGCAACTGGTCCTAGTCAATCACCTAGAGGGGACCCAACTTTAAAAGAGAGAGTGAGCAGCCAAGAGGTTATTATGAATGAAGCGGTGAGACAACTATAGGAGTTACGTTAGATACTTATGATCCCTCAGCAGCAGACAGTGGCGGGGTCATCCCAACCAGATCCGCCTTAGATGATAGCAGTTGCACCTACTTCACAGATTTTGCAGGTTTTGGATGATCAAGTGGAGTTGTAGGACATAACTCAGACCGCTACACTTGATTGATGAGGTAAAGGAGAGGGTGTTCCTTGTGTTACTACAGGAACAAGGCAGCCAGTGAGAGAGTAGCCAACACAGGCTATCATTGGTCATCAGGGCAGTACAGTTGGAGGATAGACTAAAATAGTAGAAGGGACAGGTGAGTCCCAGTCAGCAGTTGCTCAATAGACAAAGACAAAAAAGAAACAGGCAAAGAAGACTACTAAGAAAGAGTAAGAAATGAGAGATTAATTCTTTCCACAGGATAAATCTTCTTACCTTTTTCTTGGGAAAATAGTACCATCACAGAAAACTGGCTAGATAAAATGGAAAAAGCCTTCAAGTTTCTGAATTGCTCAAACCACTAGAGAGTTCAATTTGCAAGCTACAAATTAGTGGGCAAAGCCCATCACTAGTGGGCAACTCAAGAGAGAGGTTTTGAGAGCCTAAAGATAGAAATCACTTAAGACATATTCAAGAAAGCCTTCTTTGAAAAGTTCTTTCCATTAACACTCCGGATGGAGAAGACTTAAGAGTTTGCAGAGCTACAACAAGGATCTATGTTTGTGACTGAATATGAGACCAAGTTTTCTACCTTATCCTTTTTGCCCCGAAAGCTATTGTAGATGATGATACATAGTGAAAGAGATTTGAGGATGGCTTAGGTGAAAGCATCAAGATCATAGTACAGTCTTACGACTGTAATTCCTATGTGGAAGTCGTCAAGAAAGCCTTACATGCAGACAAGGAGTTTGAGGCCATGATGAGAGTTATCAAGAAACGTAAACCTCCTATAGATGAAGAGGGATTATCCACTAACAAGCAGGCAGCACCAAATTTTGATCCAAAGCCGAAGTATAATTAAATCCAAGTTTAAGAAGCAGGGCAAGCCTCAAAAAATTATGGGAATTGCAAAAAAATAGATTATGGACCCTATCAAATGCCACCAGGTGTGTGCTTCAAGGGTGGACAAATAGGGCACTCGCTCAAGGATTGCTCGATACGGTTTGTATACTATCGATGTGGGTAGGCCGGTCACCTCTCCAGGAATTGTCCATCTCCTTCAATAAGTGGGCCTCAAAACCCCTAAAACACCCAGCAGGGTAGAGCAGCAGACAGAGCAGTGGCACCTCAATAGTATGATGGGCAACAGACAGCTCAAGTATTCAATCTGACCCCAAAGTAGTCTCAGGCTTCAGCCAGTGCAATAACATGTATTATTTGTATCTTTGAAAAATATTGTCGTGCTTTGTTTGATATTGGGGTAGATAGATCTTTTATTGCTTCTGAGTTTGTTCAAGAATATGGTTTATGTTCTCAAAAGATGATTGTTGATTTGCTGATTGTGTCACCTATAGGGGGTAGTTTAGTAACAGATCAAGTTTGTCATTCTTGTTCTATTATCATGCCTATGAAAGATATAGATGTTATCTTAAACATTGACTAGATGAGCATATTGGTGGTCAATATAGACTGCCTAGAGGGAAAAATTTAGATCCATTCAGCGGATTAGGTTGAAATTGTCTTTGAAGGAAATCAAAGAAAAGTGCCTCATTTAATGTCAGCTCTTTTATGCCGAGGATTGAAAATATTCCTATGGTGCAGAAATTTTCAGATGTCTTCCTAGATAAGTTGTATGGATTGGCTCCTAACAGGGGCATTGAGTTTGCTATTGACAGTTCCTTGGACAGGTCTAATCTCCTAAGCGTCATATCGCAAGGTTCTAGGAGAATTGAGAGAATTGAAGGAACAATTGTAAGAGTTACTCGACCTATGATTTATTCGCCTTAGTGTGTCATCATGGGGAGCACCAATTCTATTTGTCAAAAAGAAAATTGATATTCTTAGATTGTGTATAGATTACAGAGAACTGATCAAGGTGACGGTCAAGAATAAATATTTTTTCTCGCATTAATGATTTATTCAACCAACTACAAAAATTGACTATTTTCTTTAAGGTTGACCTTCGGTCCAATTATCATTAGCTAAAAATCCAAAAGGAGGAGATACCAAAGACTGTTTTCCACACTCGGTATGGTCGCTATGAATTTCTGATGATGTCTTTTGGATTGAAAAATGCTTTAGCAACTTTCATGGATTTGCTAAACTGGGTATTTCATCAGTTCTTAGACAAATGTGTTTTATACTCATTGATGATATTCTTGTTTATTCCAAGAATTGAGAAGAGCATGCAAAGCAATTGAGAGCAATATTGCAAGTTCTAAAGGAGAATGAATTATACTCTAAGCTGAAGAAATATAACTTCTAGCTTGACCGTATTTCTTTCCTTGGGCATGTGATCAGTAGTGAAGGTATTTCTGTAGATTAAGTAAAAATTAAAGCAGTAGTGAACTGGGGAGACCCACTACTATGACAAAAATCCATAGCTTATTGGGAATGACAGGTTATTATAGACAATTTGTGAAAAATTTCTCCTCTATCATGAAACCAATGATGCAATTGACACACAAAAATACAAAGTTTGTGTGGAGTGATGCACGTGAGAAAAGCTTTCAGGAATTGAAAAATCGTCTGACCTCAGCTCCGGTGTTGGCCTTACTAGACAATAAAGGAAATTTTGTGGTATATAGTAATGCTTCCAAGAAGGGACTTGGGTGTGTCCTTTATGCAGAATAGTAAGGTGATAGCATACGTTTCATGTTAGCTAAAGCTATGTAAGCAAAATTATCCTACACATGACTTAGAGCTTGCAACAATAGTGTTTACTTTGAAAATTTAGCGACACTATTTATATGGCAAGAAAACAAAGATCTTCGTGAACTACAAAAGCCTCAAGTATATTTTTTCCCATAAAGAGCTAAATCTTAGGCAAAGGAGATAGTTAGAACTATTAAAAGATTATGATGTTACTATTTATTATCATCCAGGCAAAGCAAATATAATAGCAGTGCTTTGAGTCATAAGTCTTGTACAAGAGTGATAGCGTTAGTCATCGATCAGATGCGGTTGTTCCATCATATGCAAAGTCTGCAGCTTAAGGTATTGCCTCTAATGGAGGTAAGGTAATTGTGTGCCCTAGAGATCAGACCAACACTGGTAAATAGAATCAAGAAAGCTCAAAAGCAAGATCTATTTTTTTGAGAGATTTGTGACAAATTAGATCGACAAGAACAGACTAAATTATAGTATGGATTAGACGATATTCTATTATTCTGCAGACGATTGGTGGTGCCGAATATGAATGCTCTTCGACAAGAGACCTTAGAGGAGGCACACCTATCAAAGTTTTCCATACATCCAAGTAGTACCAAGATGTATATGGATCTCAGACAGAATTTTTTGTGAAACAATATGAAATGAAAAATTTCTCAATTTGTGGCTCAGTGCTTAGTATATCAGCAGGTGAAAGTGGATCACCAAAGACCAGCAGGATTATTGCAACCTCTAGAGATTTATGAGTAGAAATGGTAGTATATTATTATGGATTTCATGATTGCACTGCCTCGTACTCAAACTCAATGCGATGCTATTTGGGTTGTTGTGGATAGACTGACCTTGTTATACCGAATGACTTCTAATAATGATCAGATGATTGAATTGTATATATAAGAAATCGTAAGATTGCATAGTGTGTCTATCTCGATTGTATCAGACAACAATAACCACTTTGTGTCAGAATTCTGGCAAAGTTTGCAAAAGGTGATGGGTACAAAGTTGCACCTAAGCTCAACTTATCACCCACGGAGTGATGGCTAGTCTAAGAGGACAATCCAGATCTTGGAGGACATATAACGAGATTATGTTCTAAATTTTGGAGGGAATTAGGATCGTCACCTGCTGATGACAGAGTTTGCATATAACAATAGTTATCAGGCAAGCATTGGCATAACTCCTTTTAAAGCCTTATATAGTAAGAGATGTTTCGCACTTCTATGTTAGGACGAGGTTAGCGAGAAAAAACTCCTGGCACCTGAGTTAGTCCAGCAAGCTACAGATGCAATGAGAATAATCAAATAGTATCTTATAGTTGCATGGGACAAACAGAAGAAATATGCCAATAGAAAGCATCGGGATCTTCAGTTTACAGTCGAAGATCATGTATTTTTGAAACTCTCACCCACTTGTGGAGTTATGTGATTCGGAGTAAAGGGAAAGCTAAGTCTTCATTTTATTGGCCCGTTTGAGATTCTAGAATCTATTGGTGGAGTGGCATATTAGTCGGCTTTACCGCCATCATTATCCAGAGTCCACAATGTATTCCACATCTCATAGTTGAGAAAGTATGTAGTAGATCCTTCTCATGTATTGCATACAGAGCAGTTTCAGTTTGAGGAGGACATGACATACCAAGAGCGGCCAATTCGGATACTTGATGTCCATGATAGACAGCTTAGAGGGAGAACAATTAAGCATGTCTTGACTTAGTGGAGTAACCACAATAAGAAAAAGGTCACGTGGGAACTCGAGGAAGATATGCAATAGCTTTACACTAATTTACTTTTTTCCTCTGATGTATAAGAAGTTTCGAGGATGAAACTTTTGTAAGGACGAGAGAATATGAGAATCCAATTTCTTACCCCTCCCACATGAGATGAGTGGGAGGGGCATCCACATGAAGAGTGTGGGGAGACAAGGAGACAAACTTCACACGTCACGTACATGGGAGGCAGGTTGGCTTGGCTTTCTATATGAACCAGATGGATCGCATCACATCCTATTTTTCTCCATCCTTAGCAAAATTAGAGAAGGAAAGGAAAGAGAAGAACTCTTGCTGCTATAGAAGTGTTGTTGCTGTGGAACGCCATGATTTAGAAGGAAATTGATCAGAAAAACCTTTGTCGGTCGTCACAGAGGTAAGTGGGATAGATCCTCCTATTTTTTGAAATTTTCAATCCAAGAAATTATTATACATGATTATGTTATTGTATACATCATTTTAGAAGGAATGAATATGAAATATATGCAAGATTTATGTGAAAAATAGGGAGCTGAATAGATATATATCATACGTATTAGACGGATAGAGAAAATCTAATATTTTAAATTAAAATATTACCCAAACAAAAATGTTAATTTTGGGTAATTTATAAAATTTGATTATGAATCTGAATCATCTATTATGTTTGTTATATATGTATTTAGATGTCATATGAATTTCATAAATTTTGGATGAAAAATGATTAAAGATTTGTAACGTAAATGATATGTACATTAAGGATGCATTCATATGTATTTTTTTCAATTGTGGAAATTACATATTGACTATTGGTCTTTAATTGAAGCTCTAGTGAAATAAAGTATATCCCACAAATTGGATTCATGAAAAATTGCATATATATGAAATGGGGGACAAAATAAGAAAAAATGAATTAGTTTTGAAAAAGGGATGGAAATTTGTCCGTGAAACATGAATGAATTTTTGGGTTTTGATTTCTAGATGGTTTTTGCAAGATCTAATCTATCAGGTGTGTACCAAATAATCTTATTAGGCTATGGTAGAAATTTGGGGTTGAAATGATGTTATTTGATTAGTTAAATCTAATTAAATGTAAAATTTATGAAAATCATTAAACCTTAGATTTTTTGGCCATAAATCATTCGTGGGCCACACTAGATGATTAAAATACTTTCTTGATATTTTAGGAAATAAATTCCAAGTTTTGGGAGTTTAATAAATATCAAGAAATTAAGATTTTAATCCAAAAAAATTAAAAATAAACAAGAGATGAAAATCCCTGTTTAAGTAACGCTAGTAGAGTAAATCTGCTTGGAAATTTTAGTGGGCTGGGCACAAGCTAAGCCCAACTCACCTAGCGAGCTAGGTGGGCGGGCCAGGTAGACGAGCTAGGCAAGAGTAGGCCCATGCAGCCTAGCCTAGTGGGAGCCCAGTAGGCTGCAACCAGTGACCGACGGTGACGGTGCAGCACAACGGTGACGACGACAATCGATGGTAGTGGCAGCAAGCCCAAACACAGCCCAGACGTACGTGCCCAAACTTACGGCCCATGCGGCGGCTCCGGCAGTGGCATTCGGTGGTGTCCGATGAAGATACGAATTGACGGTCTAGATTGTTTTTAACATATCTAGACCATCTGATCTCTGATTTTGGTGATTCAATAGTCAATTTTGGGGTTTTTTGATATTCTGAATCTAGTGAGATGATCAGATTGACTAATAGATAACCAGATCGTGAGTAGTCGAATAGTTAGATTTGTTTTGATGATATATGGATCCCATGAACTCCAAAATTGGATGATCAGGTAGTTGATCTT
Organism: Pouteria campechiana; assembly: GCA_036873735.1. Classification (NCBI taxonomy): domain Eukaryota; kingdom Viridiplantae; phylum Streptophyta; class Magnoliopsida; order Ericales; family Sapotaceae; genus Pouteria; species Pouteria campechiana. The sequence goes on from JAYJMB010003297.1 coordinate 63,138, forward strand.
AAAGTTTTTGGACCTTCTGAACCCAATAGAAGGGTCAGATGATTCAAAAAATATGGTCAAATCATACGGGATTGAATTGTCAAATTTGATTTATCAATTTCAGGATCCCACGATCACTAATCTGAATAATCCGGTAGTTGATCTTAAGCTTTTTAGATATTACGAACCCAATGAAAGGGTCAAACCACCAAAATGATGGTTAGATCATGCATTTTGATTGGACAGTTGTGAAAAAAGGGGAGTTAGAGTGTGAATTGATGTGTGATTCATTAATCTAGACTAATTATAGTCTAAAATAGATCTATTGTCCAATAAATTACATGTGTTTGGTTGTGCTGCTGTTGAGCTCACCGGTTGAGTTGTCCTACATATGGGCTAGCCCGGGTGGCCTGAAGTGTATAGTATTAGACGAGATTTGCATATTGCCAGTGGAGCTACCACACTGGCCTGAAATGTCATCTGCATATTGCCAGTAAAGCTGCTTTATTAGGCTAGCCTAAAATATGACATTTATTGATAATGGCACATGATATAGATTATTTCTGATATATGCACTATGTACATATATCCTATTTACTGAGTTATAACTGACCCCCTCTTAATTCATTTTTTTTTCAGAGAATGCAACACGAGAATGCGTTAGTTCGTGGTGCAAGAGGGATAGATGATGAATGTCATTCCAAATATTTATTTAAAGACAATTTGTCTATTGATATATAAGACTTGTATTGTGGAATAAATATGTAATATTATTTGCCATAATTCCCTTTTTATTCATAGTTATTTATGTAATTACGTATTATCTTAAGTGCAATAGGTCTAAGGAAAATTCACCTTTGATTTAAAAATGACATCTATTTATACTGTTTTTGGGTCAAGCCGTGACAATTTCAACCCAACGCATTTCCCTGAACCATCAACCCATAATTGGAGCCAACATGAAAGAACAATTCAACAACAGAAGAGTAGCTTATGCATCTCACAAGAATTATATAAGCAGCAAGCATAAAGCGGTCATCAACACATGAGTTGGAGACCAACAAGGCCCGGCAACAAACCTGCCACAGCCAACCATAAAGGCAAGTTAAAAGATCAGCATGATACAAGGACTGATGGGCCATAGCAACTTGTAGGTTTATCTTGAACCCACAAACCATAGCAAGGAGTGAGAAGAAATTTTTCCAAGGCCTGCAAAAGTGGCACGAAACAAGCAACGAACCCGAGTTGATGAGTTTTCTGTTTTTGATGACAATCTACACACCATTTCATCCATCCTAACATGACCCAACAAAATATATATAGCAAGAGGAAAGAAGAAATGAAAGACAAACAGTCGATAAGAGGATATTCTGCCATTAGTGGGGGCATGAAAAGACCACCATTATTTCCATTACATACCATGACATAGCTAAAATAAGTTTTCCCATACCAATGCAAGATTCATACTATGGCAATTATTTAAGATCCAATTTCCCAGTTGCAATGCAAACAGCTGCATTCCGGGTTTCATTACCAACATACCATGAGATATTTATGTAAGGTTTCCTAATACCCCTGCAAGTATTTCCACCATACTGATCTTCTCATCACATGGATCATGCAAAAATACATCTTTGCAGCACCTACATTGCAAAAAGTCTTCTGACCTTCTTAGTACCGCAGCTCCCTCCCAGCCACAATGACTATTCAACAACTGAAACTGCTACTCTGATTTCAAAAACAAAGAAGAAAGGACAAACATCACAAGCCAGTAAGTTCATGAAGTAGACATCTGTAAAGCTTTATAAGGGAAGACCTTTTAAGTCAGCCCCAATACTTACAATTGCTTAAACACCTTTTTATCCTACCAGATCAAAACTATAATTTCATGATTCCACCATATCACTCTGAGCCTTTTGAGCTCACTTGTAATGAATTCATCTTATTCAGTTAGTTTCAATTGAGTTACAAGACCACATTTCCATTGTGAGAAAATTACAGATATTCTTAATATCTAAATATCTAAAAATTGTGACCTATAATATATAACCATGTTACTAGATTGAGATGAACCTAATTTTAAGTGGCAACCAAACGCCCTTAAGGATCTAGATAGATTAATAGAAAAAGAAAAAGATTACTATACCCACAAATGATTGCCTCTAATTTCTGGGAGCAGAAATTCCTTGGATTCCTTTTTAGGAAACTGTTTGGATATCAGTTATAAATCCAAGCAGAGCTTTAGCACTTTGACACTGATTGCTTTTAGACATTAATGTTTAATTTTATGTCCAAGCAAAACTGTCCAGAAAGAGGGGAAGTGCTTAGTATCTCGCTTCCCCTGCTAACTAAATGCCCAAAATTTTCACATTCTTAATGAGCTCAGCACTGATCACTCTCCTATGCTCCTGATGCAGTGATAAATGAATTCATGGGAATGAATACTCTCACATGGGAATTACTAAATGCAACAAGGATTAAAGAGAAAAAGGATGAAAAGAAGAAAACCTTAATTTTCTGGTAGCTCATTCATCATTACTGTCCTGACTTTGGGGCAGCTCCGCCGTGGAGCTGTCAAAGCTGGCGCATGCTTCTGTGCGCCGACTAAGCTCGATGTTGATTGGTTGCTAGTCAGAGTCATCGTACACTTCTTCCTCATCGGAAAGCTCATCAAACTTCCTCATATCAAGTTGATAATGGAGGATACCACCAATGCCACCAAACCCTCTACAGAACTGAGAACCCTCTTGAGACTTGTTGGTAACAAACTCAAGGGTACAGCCAAAACGCCTATACTCATTTGCAAACCACTCCAGAAGAGAAACTTGCTCCTGCACTTCTAACTCACCAGACTTATCTCAGAAACTGCTCTGATCAGCTTCTTGATCCTTATTCAGGTGCTTTATAACAGTCTCCCCAGTTGCAGTAATCTTTAACGCGTATCTGTTTATGTCCAAACTCTCCCACATTATCAGAGTCTCAACCACACCCATTTCCAGAGCCTTCAGTGTGTCGTCCACCCCAAACACATATTTCCCCGTATCTTGGCTTATTTCTTCAAAATACTTTCCAATCAACCGCTTCTCCTGTATGAATTTCACATTTGCTAGAATCTCTGAAGACAGTTCAATGGCCTGATTAAACCCATTCTCTCCTCCATAAGAAACATCAACTACATTCAATATCTTGGCTTGAAGACGCCGATCAAACATATCAGACTGACTCAACTCTGTCTTGAAATCAGCAGAACCAGCCAAAATTAGTCCAGCAACATTGGGCTGGCTTGTAGATGGATTGATAAGAATTGTGTGGCAAGCTCAGCTGTCTTCCTCACATAGTTTTGACGCTTCTCCATCTGCAGACGAGCAAACCGCAGAGCAGACTACCCTCCTCTGCCATGTTTCTTTGGAAGATCAACAGAAAATTTGTGGGGCACCCCCCGAGTGTTTCCACTTAATGTTCCAAAGAGAGTTCCATTGCCATCCATAACTATGAACCCAAACTTATAATCAGATTCTAACAGTTCATGCAGAGCCTCAGTGTGAAATTTATTGTCACAAAGGTATAGTGACGCATTTATGGGCCGGAATGGCTTGAAATCAATTGTGACCTTCTTTTCTTTCCCATCCTCTGTAACAATTGTTCCAGTATACAATACCAGCCCATTTGGAGGAACCTTGTTATAAAGTTTTAGTCTCTGCTGAGCAGATGTAATGGCACCCAACACAGATTGTCGATTGACCCTGCTCTTAATGTTTGAAGCAGTACCAAACTCATCACCCAGCATTTTAGTTACTCGAGAGATCTGGTCACGAGGTGGCATTATCAGAGAGATCATGCTGGTGCCATTTTCCCTTGCAGCTTCAAGAGCCTTGATCAATTTTTTTATCTTCCAAATCTCAATGTTCCGATCATTTTCATGTCCATCAGCCATTTTAACTAGGATAATGGAGGTCACAGGCAATAGCGTTCTAGCTGTAGACATCACAGAGCATTCAGAAACATAGAAATTTAAAATGAATGCAGTAGTGAACATTTCGTGAAACATCATTAGAGACAATGAAATAAAATATTCACAGACATCACATATTCAAGTTGCATGGACTAAATAGTCAAGTGACAAGAAATTATGGACAAAAGACAATTAGCAACCAATAATGTCATCTGCAAATGCTGGCATGAAAAAGAAAAAATAATCTAAAGAGAATAATCTATATTTAAATGTTGCATCTCGCCTTCCAGTTTGTAAAGAGCTTTTTATTTTTGCCCCGAAGCATGAACAATGGCACTGAAAAAGTTATTTTTTTCCATACATTAGAAGACATCAACATTAACATGCGCATGAAAATGCTCCAATGCATTATGATAGTTTAAAAATAAAAGCATTCTAATTCAAAAGTTATTAGGGATCTTTCTTAAAAACTCTTCACATAAGAAGAGGCATCAATGGACTCAATAAAAGATTATTCCCTTAGAATAATTTACTAAAAATTAATCAATAAACATCCATGTTTGGGCCATTCTTCTTTACAGCTCTTCATCAAGTTGTTTACATGCTCCAATTATTTCAGCCAAGGAGCTCATATTTCACAATAAGATGGAGGTTTCATATCAGGACTACTATTTAGGGGCGTAAATTGGATCAGGTCCACCTGAACCAAAGCAGACTCGACCGGAATTTTAGGTAGGATTGTGGCACCATTTTTTAATCTGTAGGATCAAGTCGGGTTAAAAAATGCAACCCGATTTGAAAATAAGGTTAGGGTTGGGTTAATGTTGTCATAACCCGACTTGACCCATTTTAATAACTTAATAAAAAGAATACATTTAATCTTTGAGTTATAATTTATTATTTCAAATAAAATTAGAAATCTATCTCTAATTATTTTAAATCAGAGTGCAATTTTAAAATCCAATATTATTTTTATTTCTTTCCTTTAAAAGTCATACGGCTTTAAGAAGCTTCCCTTTAATACATTAATCCTTATATGTTTATTTTTAATATTAATATATCAAAATTTATTCTTTATAAGCAAATTTAGTGTAATTAATTATTATATTAATATATATAATATATATACTCAAATTATTGACCTGAAATTTACTCGAATTCAACCCAAACTTTAGAAGTTTAGGTAAAGGTTGGGTTGACCTCAACCCAACCTGATCTACAAATAAGATTGTGTTAAAGTTTCTACACATAGAGTAAGGGTTTGGATAACCCCTATATAACCCTACCCAATTTGCACCCGTACTACCATTTGGCCTCTACAATAGCAACAAAACTATCATAAGTGACATCATTAACAGGATTCCCACATCAAACATATATTGTGTACTACATTTATACACCATCTTGTTTCTTTTGTATCCGCTAGAAGCCAATATTTTTGTTTGCCCCTGCTGTCTTCTTCTGCATCTTCTTCAAAATTAACCCATTAAGATCTTGTACTAAGTTCATTCACTCCATATCTTCTTTTTTTCCCATGCATTCCGTAATCTTTTCTGTCACACATTTGGGTATTTTTTACAGGTTTGCATCTCCATATCCCCTAGTACGTGTTGTTTTGACAAAAATTACCCGCACAATTGCATTTACATATCTGAGATTCCCTACATATGCAATAGTTCCATAAAGGATCGTTCTTTTTAACTGCTCATGAGGTATACCGGTAAAATATGTTTCGTTTCTACCGGGGAAAAAATCACAATTCACCTGCCACGTGAGAATAAAATTCTAAAGCGATAATGCAAAAGAATCATCAGAGCATTGCGATTTACTAAGCATCGAGATTCAAGTTCACAGGATCAGTGGCACACAGCAACTCAAAACAAATATATATGTGTGTGTGTGTGTGTGTGAGACAAAAATCTCTCTGTTGCAGGTTGGCAGCAACTGAAATATTAAAAAAAGGAAAAATCGAATCTCTCCTATGTCGCAGACTTTATGTAAGCAGCAACTAAAAAAAATCAAAATGATCTGCTGATTAACAGCACTCCGCCACAGTTGCAGTCTCATTTTCAGAAAAAGTACACGTGAAGAGAAGAAGAAGAAGCAAGGCGCAGTTGGGAGAAATCAGAGAGAGGAAGGAGAAGAAGGAGAAGGAAGAAAGTACCTAGAAGAAAAAAGCTCCAAATCTCAATATTGAGAATCGAAATCTTATTATACTTGCTTGAATTGAGCTCCGAATTCGACAGGATGCTTTCTCCTCTCCGATTTTGTAAAGTACACGTAGAGCTTTCTATTTTTTTTTTATTTCCCGCCCCCACTGCGAGGACTTTTTTTTTTTTTTTTTTTTTATTCCCCTTCCCGGAAACAATTCTCTCGTAGACGCCACAGCTGTCCCTTTTTTAAGTACTCCGCGGGTGCAGGCATGAAGCTGCACATGCACGCACAATGATTCCAGCCGGGTAAAAGTGCTCTTAGCAGCAGACTCTTGTAAAAAGTGGTGTTGCGTTATTATCTTAGAAGTGTTGATCGTGATACGCATGTTTGGTCTGAAGTAATAAAAATGCTTTTGACTATGTAAAATTATAAAAAGGCATATACAAGCACTTCTTAATTTAATTTTTTGACATTAAAAACGTATAAAATATATTTTTGTTTCACTCTCAAATATATATATATATATATGTATCTATCTTATGATTTTATACAATATATAATATTTAAAATATTGTTCAAAATATGCATTTTATTCATATATACAGATGAAAATAACATATATTATCTAACATATATACATAATATATGTAAAGATATAATATATAATATATGCATATTATATTATACATTTATATTTCATTTATTTATGTCATATTGTGTATAATATATAATAGGTGATATATATTTATTTATTGATTTACTATATCAATAGTTCACATAAAGTATATTTTACATTATATGTTATTTATTTTTAATATAAAAAATTTTATATGCATAAATATAATATAATATATGCTATCTATGTATATTTTATTTGTTTGTATATATTGTATATTTTATTATATATAGGCATACACAAATCTCATTTTTGCTTTTGAGGGCAGGGGTTTTTTGTCAAAGACGCAGAAGCGCTCGTTGAAAAAAAAGGTTTTTGAGCTTTTGCGTTGTTAAAACGTGGTTTGTGATTTTCAGCCAAACACCATCAAAATTAAATAGAAGTGCATTTAGGCTTCCGAAACACGCAGCCAAACAGGTACGCGTCCCCCGCGAATGGTCGCCGCTTACAATGGTAATATGGCACAGTGTTTTCATTAATTAATACAACAATTTTAAATCTAGTCTCGTTTGAGAACGTGGAAAAGAGGTTAAAAAAAGATATATAAAAGAGTGACAAAAAAAGAAATGGAATGATATAATGTAATAGGAGAAATGGTCGTAAATAAAATAAATAAAGATAAAATATATAAACCTTTATATGAAAAGATAAAGAATAATAATTAATATTTCAAATAATAATAATAAATTATAATTATTAGATATTTAAAATGTTAAATCATATTAAAAAGGGAAGGGAAAATGAGGTAAGAATATGAGTGGAAATTTGTTGGCGAGTTTTCCGTCTTTACCGTCGTAGTCTTAGTGCCTAAATGATGGTATTTACTTATTTTCTTTTGGGATCCCTTTAACCAAGGATAACATGGGCCTTCAGCTTTTCCATTCTAACATTATAAACTTTATAAAACGTTTACATAATTTAATTAAGTAATTTTTGAAGTGCCATGAATCTCAATTGTTGTGTTTTTCTACAAAAATAGATTTAGGCTCTGTTTGGCCTTGCTATGAAATTCAATTACTTTTAAAAAAGTACTCTTACAACAGAAATTTAGTAAAAGATACTTGAATTAAAAGTACTTTTAGCAGTACATATTTGTTTAGCTATAATATGATAAAAGTACTTTTATTATGCAAATGACCAAAAAAGATAAAAAAATTATACTTTAACTCCATCACTAATTATCTTTAAAAAAATTATGCAAATAATATAATATGCAAATTAATTTTAGGATTTAAAATAATTATTAATAATAAAATATTTTTACTATACATTGTTAGCTCACAAGAAAAAAATACTTGATATTTTTAATATTAATACACATATATAATAAAATTATGTATATACACAAGAATCTAAGTTACAATAAAATTTTTATGTAGAATCTAAGCTACACACTAAATATATATAATCTCATTTTGTGGAGAAAAGGGATTTTTACTATTTTTTAAATAATTTAAAATTATAAAATATTTCTTTGAATATATATCTATATGAGATTTATTACTTATCAGTAAAAAATAAATATTCAATTATAAAGAAAGAAATAATATTGTGCACCTTGTCCATATTAAAAATTAATTATCATAGTGAAAAATTAAAATAAAAAAGAATTATAATAAATAAAATTTATTTTTATAATTTAAAAAATAATATTAATAAGATAAGTAAAAAAAAACTTATTAGTTCGAAAGTAATTAAAATTTTGATGAATGACAATATTTACATCATATTTGATTATTTGAATATGATTTATATACTTATGATATTATTTTTTAAAAGAGATGAAGATGGGTAATATTATCTTAATACAAAAAGCCCAAGAAGAAGTGGAAAATTTTAACTTTTCCCACAATGCACTATTTTAGCTTTTGTAGTGCACGAAAGTACTTTGAAACTTTCTACTAAATACCTTAGAAGTGCATTCCCTTCGGTGAAAGTGCTTTCCACCCTCCGAAACATGTAGCCAAACGAAGCTTTAGTGGAAAACTTACTGTATTCTTTTATTTTTTTAATGAAAATTCAAGCTTGTCAATTATCAATATAGTTAGATACTTCATTGCTCTTGGGTAGTGGCGTTTAAGGGCTCATTTTACTTTTAAGGGCTCATTTTACTTTTTCTACTAAGTTTTTATTTTGTTTAAATTTCATGTTGATAAGATCCTTAAAGGCACAGGTTGCAAGCTACATAAGCTGCCTAATTTTGATGTATGCTTCCTAATGTTAACAAGAATGAACCGGTAAATGAATTGGCCAATAAGCTGGTTCGGTTCAAACCGGTTTGAACCATAATATCACCATAATATAATTATGATGTCATAAAATTTTAATACTTTTAAAAATATATAAATATTATAAAATTTTTAAATAATATAATAATTATATTATGCTTGAAGCAATGATTCTATAGCCCAAGATAATAAGAAATAAGATATAACAATTAAAATAAAAAAAACATAAATGCATAATTATTATTCATGATTATGTAATTATACAAGTAAAAAAATAATAATAACATGATTAAATAAACTGACTTTAAAATTTAATTGCCAAAGCCCAATGTATTAACTCTTAAGCTTTTTTCAAAAAAAAAGGGGCAGGTAACATGTTTTTCACCTATAACGATTGTACCAATATAACATGTTTCCATAAACTGAAATATAATGGGCCTCAATCATAGAATATATAGGTAGAATCCACATGGGTGAGGAATTTATTGCATTGCAACTTGCAAGTAATAGAGCAATTCAACGATTTTTCAAAATCAACCCATATAAAATCAAGCCAACGACATTGAAACAAAGCTTAATAGATGATTGGCAGACGAAGAAAGGAAAAGGCTTCAAAAATAAATGCAAATGAATATTGCATATATTCAACATCTATGTTGTTCAAACAGTGCTACCAGTATGGACCATAGATCGTTAGTTTGTTACCTTATGTTTTCTAAATTGCTGAGTGGTACCATACTGTATGCTGCCCACTTAAGGATAGTGTATGAAGGCAGCTTGTTGGTGAGTAGAAGGGTTGGCAGTGATGGTTGAGAAAATAGCATGCCTTGATGATTATCTGCTTAACTTGTTTGACAAAAGTTCGAGACAAATCCATGGCAAAATAAAGAAAAGCTCTGGTCCTGTAACACGAGAGAAGGGGAAAGTGACCCAACAAACTCAACATCAATTGCCCTTCCAAAAACACAACACAAAAAGGGGAAAAACCAACAAAAACGAAAATTTAATAAAACAAATAAATCTCCCCCCAGCAAGGCTTAAAAACTTTGTCCACGGTTGAAACTTGAAAGCAATGATACACGACAGCAAGCTAGATGAGAGCAACAACCTGCCAGCGGGTGAAAGCCCAAAAGAAGTCAAATGTCACCGACAACAATTTTAGGGAACCCCAATCTCATCTGCGTCAAGGACGAGGCAGAGTGGCGGGCTAGCAAGTGGGCGCTAAAGGGAAGGGGGGAGGGTTATTCGATAGGAAGATTCAGAATGTTTTTTCCATTTTTGCAATTTAGGGCAAACTATTTTATACCAAGGCAGGAGACATCCTTTGGCTTTTGGCGCAAGGAGGCTTTTAAATTTTTTTGAATAATTATTTATCTTTATCACAAACCGGTTGGACCTAGGTCCGCCCAGTTTTTATCATTAGACTGGACCGGCCTTAATCAAACTGATGCCAAGACCAGTTGGCGGTCGGACCAGCCGGTCCGGTTTTAATAACACCAATGCTTCCATTAACAGAGCAGAGATGTTTTGAGTCTCATAAAACAGGATAATATTATTGTTCTGGCATAAACATAAATTAAAATTAAATACAGGACCTCCATTCGTACTTGTCTTAACAACATAAATACCGGGTGAACGTTGCCTAAAAAATTTTCTCTCATGCACCAGCCTGAATGCTTAAGAACATGATGATTGAGCAGAATCTCTCTGTATTTCCACCTCGTTCACATTCGAATAATTCCGTATGCCTATGGGTCGATTGCAAAAGAAGATAACTAACAAAGCACTCAACTTGTGGATCGAAATATAACCTGGTCCAACTCCAACTTGTATGTCAGCACTCACCCACCAAATTTTCACACAACCATAGTCCAGCCCAACATGGTTTCAAAACTGGGTTAGCATGAATTCAATCTAAAATACGTCTTGATCTTCAGTAAGGTTGATCCAGCGCTTAGTTCTTTCAATCCGCACTGAAGATGTTGCTTGATATTCAGTGAGGATGATCCACAGCTTGGTTATATACACTGCTGAAATACAAGGAAAAAAGGCTACATGCATTCCACACTGCCAATACATACACATCCAAAAATAATGAAGGGGAAAGGAGTATTATCTTCTTGTCTACAATTGGTGAATAGGCAATGGAGATTGGTTGTAAAAAGATATCTTTGCATCTTTTACTGGCTTTAGCCAGGAGTATTGATGATGGTGGTGAAACAACAATCTTCCAACTTCCCCCTAATTCAACTGCTGTGAGAGATCTAATCAAGTCACTGTACAGGAGCATCCCACCTGCGTTAACAACAAACCAGATGGTAATTTCATCACCACCCTCTCAGGCTACTACAGTGGAGAATCAAAACCTCTTGAATGATTCCAATTCAATTGCTGTGGATATCTGGTCCAGTTACTGTACAGGAGCATCCCACCTGCATTAAATAACAAACCAAATGGAAATTTCATCACCTCCCTCCCAGTCTGCTACAATGCAGAATCAAAACCTCTTGAATAATTGGAGACAACATGCATGAAAACTCTATAATTAATAATATTAGGTAGTGTTTAATTTCTGAGAGAGAATAACAAATGGTAGATATAATTGTTACCTTTGTCACCCAATAAAGGAAGTACAAGCCCTGCAATCATCATTAACCCTAAAATTTGAATGCTCTTTAGAGAATTAACAATGGACTGATATATTTTCTTTTCAATAACTGACAAAACTTGTAATGAGACTAACAAATCAGTCGAAAAGTTGAAATTCGCAGACACAAGCAGAAAAATATATCGACCATGCCCAGAAAATGGAAGCAACTAGTGAATCAATGAGTGGCTCATGAGCGGCATTCACTTGAGCATCACAAACATTAGTTTGATAGATATTCATTTGACATTTGTATTCACAGTGTGAAACAAAATGGCATGATTTAGTCTATAACAGAATAAGATGCACTGGGCTAAAATAAATAGATATCCAAACCCAGACCATCTTAATGAACACCGTAAACAATGCAATCCATTGAATTGACATACAAAACTCTTTTAATTGTTGATTTGAGCCAGGACACTCTGCATCAGGGGCAGTGTTATCAAAATCTGACAGGACCGGCCTGTTGGACCGGTTCGGCCATGAACTGGTCGGTGGACCGGTTTAGTCCAATTAAAAAAAATTATTTTAATATTATTAGTAAAATAAAGGCTGAATTAAAATACTATATTATTACATAAAATATCTGTATATTTAGATTAATATCTACGAAGTATGAATTAGATTTTTCAAAATCATATTGTATTATTTTTTTAATTTTTTCAAAAAAGAAAATCGAAAACTGATTCAACCGGTTGGACCATGAGCCTGGTCCAGTTCTAATAACATTGATCAGGGGCATCATGGCCATTTTGGCCTCGCCTTCTAGGGAACCTTTGCCCTTTGGAGCACAATATGGTCTTGGCTTCTTCCCCTGGGGCACTATCTCTGTGCACACAACACCTTGGCATTATCCTCTTTGGTGACTTTTGAAATAACTTGCCTTGAGAGTAGCACAACATATACTGGCAAATTATTTGCAAATTATTAAATTTCATTATGTTCAAAGGCTTGTGTTTGCATGATCCAAAATAGAATGGCAGGAGATAAGATAGCAGCGTAGGAGAGTACTCACCTGGTAACAAACTTCTACTTAGCATCTAGTGGTTGAAGAATCCTACTGCTACAAGACGTGACTTGAACACTACACATTTACCCCAACGCATATTAGTAGAAGCATGCCAGTGAAGAGGGTAATATAAAAGACATCAATAAAGCACAGTTAGAAATGTATTGTTAAAGAAAAACATCTTCTAGTATCCAACAAAGAAATAATGCACATCCATTCACCAAATGGGGCTGTTGAGAGGGATAGCTGTTAGGATAATTAAATTGCATACACGGTTTTCAGTAACTAGTTACAGCATACCTTATGTTTGAACATGTTCTTTTTTCTTTTGTGATTTTGGGTTCTGCTTCTGTGGCGTGGATGATGTTTATTTCTGAAGTTTGACATCTGTCCTTGTTACTAGTTTGTACAAACCACACAAATCATGAAAGGAAAATGGGCTCTTGGCCACAAAAGGACTGCAGCTAATGAGTCCAGCATCCCTTCAAGGCACCACATCAAACTTGGTCTCATATGATAGCCAAGGACGCAAGTAAAGACATAAGTGAAATGAACAATAAAGAAAATATGTCATTTTAACTCAATATATGGTTAGTTATCCGTAATCTGATTTTGTAAGTTTGAGTGCTAGAAATGATGGGGGTAAAAGAACAGACAAAAAAGAAGCGAAAGGCTAAAAAAATCAATTTTGGATCTGAAGAAAGAGGGAAAGGCTTAAAAATCATAAGAATGACCTTTGCATGGCTGATCTTTGTTATTGCCTCAACATGCATACCCTGCAGTTCCTCCAGAGCAGCATTATCTAGACCATCAAGATTTTCACCCTGGGAAGGAAAGGGATTAAAATTTCAGTGAAAGTGTGTTGTTGAGCATCTACAACTTTATTTTGCTACAATATCTGTAATTCATGTATGATTCTCAGCTAAAGTGCCAATTGTAGGTTGATCAAGATCTAAACTTGATCCTACCAAAGCAACATAATTCAAAAGCTGAGACGACAAAGCTTGGTAGCTAACTGCCAAAATTTACTAGTAGTCTCAATCACTATTATTCATTCAAGTCAAAGCAGCAATGACCACAGTAGAATCAAATTGTTTGAAATAAAGACATTTTCTTTTCAACATAATTATATTAGCAAGAATTTAGATTTGCTACAAGCAGCTATTTCATCTGATTTCACCACATTTTTACATATTATATTTGTCAGTGATAAAGATTCCAAGTAGTAAATTTCTTCCGAGAGTATCTCTTCACTTGTTTCATTCAAAAGAAGTCAACAAATCAGCCATCATTTGCTTCAGGCTTCCTTGTCTTCACCAACTTTAACTAAACCAGTCATCATCATAATCATCAACACTTGTCGCAGCTAACTGGATGGGGGGGACAAGAATTTTATACAAGCTATGGCTGAAGTCCAACCATGCAGCAAATAAGATACAAACCAGCAGTGGCTGAAGCATGACATGTCCAGCCAACAAGCTGCTAAACTCCTACATCCAGACCTGGAGCCGTTTTCTTTCAAGAGGATAAAGATGGTTACCCGTCCATAATGCATTATGTGGTGTAAATTATAGTACCCGCTATTGCAATAACATGTCATTGCAACAGGCTTTGTTGTTGAAATCAAAATTCAAAAGGATGAAAAACTGATGGGTTATCTCTAATAGAATTAGAAATAGGTGGATGAAATGTTGACACCTCTAATTTGTTCTCCATATAGCTTTCTTTGGCTAAATCTTTAAGGCACCTAGTCAAGTGAGGACACCATATGATGAAGAATGCTTGCCAGTTAGCAAGAATGAACAGAGATTGACAGGGCCAGTAGCTTCATGGTACAGACCTATAGCTTGATGACAGACCAGCATACTTTAACATGGAAATGCTAGGAAGCCATCAAGTCTGTTAAAAAGAGGACCAAAAGAAAGACATGAACAAAGGCTGACTCTTGTTGAAAATTAGACAAGATAGAATTTTGCACTCTCTGCCTTAGCTGATCCCAAAAGAATCATTCTCTTCATGTCTCCACTCTGTGCTTTAGCTGATTCTGAAAGAATCAATCTCTTCATGTCTCCACCCTATGCTTTAGCTGATTCTGAAAGAATCAATCTCTTCATATGTCTCTACTGGTCTACCCAGATATTAAATTTTATGGCTGCTTCTTATTGATGTCCAATTAATCAGATTCAGCATTTCCAATTCTTCTTAACCATATTTTCCATTTGCCTACAACCCAATTCAAGCAGAAGCAAAACATTATCTGGATTGGAATTCATCTCCTCGTTATTCTACCTTTGATTTGAATTATTCTTGGAATCTCCCAGGAAGAATCCAACACATTTGGATTGAAATAGAGAAACACTATATGCTATCTAGTTTGAAGATATCAAATTTCCAAAAGTGATGTAGAATGATTTCCTTTTATACATGGAACCCACACCAGAGAACCATTTTTCCCATGTGAATTCTAGCTGTTAGGTACTTTCTACAAGCAGGGTCCATGGAGTTTTCCTAATTTGAGTTCTACAGGAACATCTGGGATGGCTCAATCTGTTGATGCAAGCACCACCAGCAGTACTATGGGGTCTTCCACAATTGAATTATATTCTATTTTATTAACACCAAACCAACATGGAGTGTGACAGAATTTCTTTTTCTTTTCCCGATGTGATATCATCCTAAAAAAAATTACACAGGAAGGGTTGACATCATGCAGTAGCTGTGGAATAGTACCACCATCCAAGCTAAGAATGCCATGAAGGCCATATACAAGGGCACAAACTAAACCCATTCCAGAAACAGGGAAAAAAAAAAAAAAAAAGCCAGGCGAAAAGTATAACAATAATACCATACCTTTAATTTAGATATGATGTCTTCTAGTTCTTCACATCTTCTCCGTTCTGTTTCATAGCTCGCTGTTATCTCTTCCAATGTACTCATGTTATCCATGCCCATGGGCCCCAGACTAAATTCCCCTTCCTTGAGCATTCTAACGGTGTTGGTGTTACCATTGCATGAAAGAAAGCCATTATGCATTCTACTTGATTGGCATGCATCAGAACCATTTACCCCATCAAATGAGGCTTCTCCTGAAGCAATTCCAGTCTTCCTCATTTTTGCAACCAGCACCCACATGTTTGCAAGCTCATTTTCTAAATCTTGTTCATGTAGCTTTGCTTCCTCAATTTGCTTTTGCAGCTCTGCTTCTCTCCGGTCCTTGCCAGATAACTCAGCCTTCAAAGAAGCTTCTTTCTCGCCCCTTGCAATAAGTTCTTTTTGTAATTGCTCAATCAAAAGAGCATCGTCTGATTTTCTCATGTAAGCATCAGGTCGTGAACTGTTGGCTTCATCATACAAGGCGTGCCTATGCAAGGAATTAGTTCTGCCAATAACTGATTCTTTTTTAGCCAAATCACCAGTCAACTTTGCATTTTGGTAAGATAGTTTTGTCACTTCTTCAGCCAAATTCCTAAGCTCAACTGCTGCAGCTGCAGCTAACTCTTTGGCATAAGACGCTTCCTCTGCCAGCTTTTGGCTGTGAATTTCAAGTCCATCTTTTTCTTCAAGTAGTCTTACCTTCTCTTGCTTCAAATTCTCTATTTCAGCAGCCTAAATCCACATGAATGTAACCATACGAGAATTTCATCAGTACAGAACAAAACCTCAGATCAGTGATCCATTCAGCACAGATTAGATCTCCAAAAGAAAAAGAAAACACATAAGGCAAGGAAGTACAAAACCTGCATGAGAACTTGAGAATTCAAAGATGCATCATTATTGGAACCTTTAAAGTTATCCTGTGAAAAACTACCGGGCAAGCTCACAACACTTCTTGGTGTATTTCCATCCACATTGTTGTCCTCTGAAGAACCAAACCCCTCCGCCCACCCACCATTTTCTCTAAATCCCTCTGAAAAACAATTCTTGATCACAGGAACATCATTCTCTGTGATTTGCCTTGAATGACTGGAGCCTTTCTCTGACAAAGAACTGAGCTGCTGCCTTAGCAGAAGAATCGTTTCCTGCATCTCAGCATTTTCGGATATCTGATACAATATAAAAAAATATTATAAGCACATGCATATCTTATTGATGCATGGACAATGGAGTCTAACATGATGTAATTGTGAATTTTCACCTTCATCTGAAGCTGCTCTTGAAGAATCCTATTATCAGCTGATTTTATCTTCACAAATGGCAAAGTAAGTCAGAATAGTGTGACAAAGGATTGATTAGTCATAGCATAAGCAAAATTCGACAAACAAACCTCGAGTTCAAAAGTTATCTCATTCAATTTAGTGGTAAGCTTTGAAAGAGTCTACAAGAAAAAGAACTTGTTAGAGAGTTGTCTAAAACTGCAAAAGAAATTGGAAGCCATACTAGAACAGCAGTGTTAATATGAAGAATAAAGAGGCAAGACAATTCTTAATCAACAAGTTCAAACAAAATGCAAATCCATACCTCTTTCCTTTTTTTTTCTTTTCCTTCACTAAGTGCAAATTTTATTCAAAGAGAAAATAACCATTTGAACCTAAATGTTGTACACAGCTATAAAGTTTCTTAAACAGGAGCATAATTGAGTTGCTAGGAACTAAAGCAGTAACAATAGTCATGAAAACAACAAAATACAACATTATTTTTTTGTTCGTTTAGTTGTAATTTTGATCTTACCTTCCTAGACTATCATTCATAGTGAGAGAGATTAGAGTCTTAGACTTCTTTTTTCCTCTAGCTAACCATTTGAATCAGATACTTCAATATTGATGTGTACCATGCACCCATCCAGCTACAGGTTCAAAATCTTGAGCCCAATCTATTTAACAGGCGATATCAGTTACCTGGGATATTTCAATGCTATTTGATGTATTTGGAGTAACTTCAATTGAACCAATCATCCGCTGCTCAAGAAGATGCATTTGAAGCTTCTTTTCACTGATTTCATCTTTCAGTTTCTTCATATTTTCCTATTTGACAGAACAATCGTTGTCAAGTATACAAGGGGGGTGAGAGAGAGAGAGAGGAGGAGGAGGAGGAGGAATTGCTTAGCACAAATTGTTTACATGCCTGAATATTGGAATCTCCAGGATTGCTGGCTGCTTGTTCCGATAATCTCTTTAAAGAACTTGTACATAGGGCCACCTCTCCAGCTAACATCTTCAACTGCTCACGAAGTAGATCCATCTGATCTGTAATAGTGGTTCCTGTCTGCAAAAACAGCCATCCCAATAAATAAGGGACAATATTACAATTGAAAGGCAACTGTGGTAAAATTGACATATGCAATGGGAATGTCTTTGGCTTAGAACACTATTCAATCTAAGGAATCAATAATCCAACAACTGAGAACATGAATGCCAACAGACCATTCAAGCTTCTTTATGATATTATTTTCTATTTTCTTTGAATTCAACAAGGACAGCTCATTCTTTGGAGAAATAAGGTCCAGTACATGATCAGTAAAACAAACATCCAAAAAAAGATCAGTTAACTAGTTTCCGGATGCATGAAGAACACAAAACTATTTCAGAAAAAAACATAAAAGCTGTATTTATGAAGTCCCCGAATCAATGAATTAATTCGAAAAATGAAGCTCTCATCATTTTTTTAAAAGCAATGAGCCATGGTATTCTTATTTAATGCAAATAAATGGTCTAGCATAATAGTGTTGGCAGTGCAAGTTCGTACATGGTGATGTAGACAGAAATAGCACATAGATACTTTCACAAGCAAAACAGTGGGAGAGAGAGAGAGAGAGAGAGACATTGATAAGAAATTCCCTCTTCAGCAAGAGAATTAATCAATTCATTGGCACATCTAGGAAAAGGTACATCTACCCATAATTCTAAAATTCTAGTCCATTAGTAAATGTAGGGTAGTTCTGCTGGATCCAAACTAGCATCAGCTAAAAAACATAACATTTCATGTCAAAGCATACCGTGGAAATCACATAGATTGAAAGAAAACTGGTTTTTTTTTCTCCACAAAAAGCCACTCATGCACCTTGATACAGATGCTGCTCATGCATGTTTCAGCCAGGACAGTGTTCTTGGTATGAAACAGGCAATCATCAACATAGACCACACAAGCAAGTGACTATGGCATAACACATGCACCAGTCAAGCAATTGATATGCATGCTGCATTGTCAGGTTCATGCAATTTTCTGCTATCTTATAAGGTGTACAAGGACACATTACAGATATCCCAAAGAATTCAGGAAAGGAAAATTTTCATGCATTTACATTTACATAAGAGCAAACATGAGGTAGATCTATCAGCAGATTGCATGGATTCTAATGTCTAGATTACTTAACCCTGAAAATATGGCCAATTTATCAGGAGGACATGAATATGCATACAAATAAATGGTAAAGGAAATTGAGCAGCAGTCTATGTTTAATGCACAATGGCCTACATGAGCAGATGGACGCATTTGGCAAGATAAATTCCAGTGCCAAGATGCATGTGATACATATCCCTGGTCAACATATTGCATAAGTGCATCTGCCACAAGGTACTCCTGTATCAAGTGACCAAGTCACCTAGATGTGTTTAGTTCATGAATATGTGCATGCCCATGCGTGGATGGCAATTATAACTGTCATAAGTTCACAACAGTGGATGAAAAAACTGCCTTGCTCATGCGATTGTGCAGTGAAGCTGTTCTTAAGATGTTAACATCCAAGCGGCTATGTGCTTCAAACTGCTTGTTTTAGGTAGCAGCACTCGTATCATGGCACTTGTGGTTGAGATTCAGACAAAGCATAAGGCAGTTCTTTTGACCAATGTAGCATGGCACCAAAAGGGAAAAAGAATAAAGAGAAGAAAAGAAAAAACAAAACCAGAAATAAGTCAGTTCAAGAACAAATTTCTTGAATCTCACTTGCATGCTCAAATTTCCCCATTTATAGTAATGCTCTTCATCTATAACAAGCATCCAAACTAAAGAGGTATATGTTAAGTTGAAAGGACTATGAATATGAGTAATGTGGAATGACAATGCTCCATCCATCATATCATATGTTCATCAATGGGGGATAAAAAAAGAGCCTTTATTTTTCACTTCTAATATGCAATGATCATTTTAATTTCTATGATTGGTACAGATACCAATTTATAATAATAGTACAAAAAATTTGCAATAACAATCAAGCATAAATTTCTCACTGGTGGTAAGCGCCGTCCTTTGGCTGTAGCACTAAACAAGTCACCTGCTTGTGTTCTTTCTGGGAAGAAGTCAATTGAACAACCATCATCACCTTTTCGACTCACAGATGTTCTTCGTCCATCCTTCATGTCCAGAATTTTAGATTGAGACAACTGTGAAGTGGATGCTGGTGACCCACTTGCAGAGCTTTCAGAGTCCACAATACTTGAGTGTCCAAGAACATGGTCAGGTTTCTGAAAGAGAAGGCATTGGAACTTTAGTGCCGGGTTGCAGCCATTAGAGGGGAAGGAGGGGGGAAATAAAAACAAACAATGAAACTGTTGAACAGGACATCTTCAACTAATCAGAACAATCTAGAAACTAATCAAGTCCATCATATCAAAAAATTGGGTAAAAGACCCCATCGTACGTGTAATAAAATGCTATTCAGAGAAATGCATGAGGTACATATCTTTCCTTTAAAAAGCATAATACACTAATGCGTGACATGCATGCAATTACTCAGTACCACGTTGTATCCCACAGATTACATACAAATGTGTACCAGAATTGTAGAATAGGAACATGTAGCTTAATTAATAAGTTAATTAGGAATAGTTGATTATAATAGATGCAGATAGCCATGTTGAATATGGACCATATGAGGATGACCATAGCTGTCCAAGGAAAAGCTCACTGCATAATTAGAAAGCATTCAGTGATGCAGAAAAAAATCAACTTAAGGAAAAGTTTTCTTCAAGCCAAGGAGAATGATGCCAAAAGTAATCAGACTTTACATCTAATTTAGGATTTATTTAACATTAGGTATGTTTTAATTGAAATTTTGGACAATTATTTTAGGGGTTTAGTGGATTTAGTTAATGGAGAGTTATGATCATTTATTTTATTTAGGGTTTTATCAGTTCACAGTCCATAAGATTTGGATGGCGTTAGGGTTTTCTTTTATTCTATAAATAGGTGCATTAAATAAGGTTTTACAACAGTTGATGAATTGAAATTTGCTGATTTCTATCACTTGCTTCCCTAATTCTATCTTATCCCCCCTAAATTTGTCTCAATTTCTACCTTTCTTCCCTTCACAACTCCTTGAGAGGATCTATTTCTTTCTTCATCTGGTGCTATATCATTTAGATTTCAATTCCAATTTATTTTGTTTTTAGGAAGATTGTTGTTTGCAATAGAGATTCATGAGGGGAGAATTCTGATCAGTAACTTTTCAGTTAAAGGGTCATGGTTTATATTCTTCAAAAGAGAACTTCTGGCATTTTAGAGACTTTTGAGTTTTTATTTCATAAATGGAGTAGGAAGAGTGTCTTTGCTTTTATCTTTTATTGCTTTCGTATTTTATTTTCCTTTCATTCTTCTTCTTAATTTCTTTGATCCATCCACATCAAATTTGGTATCAACACTCTAGAATTTCTAAGTGCTGCTTGTGGTAACTGACAACCAAGTATAATGGTAACTGCACTCAACATTTGCGGTTATCAGGGAGATCACATCACATGTCATCTTCATTACATTAATAATGAAGGTTTAAGGCAAGTGCATAATTGACAAATGAACTTGCACAACATATCAAGCCAACAGATTGTGAGAACAACAACAATGTTAGGGAAGGACTTTTACAAAATAAAGCTGTGTGAACAACTACATAAGTTCTCATAGGAACAATGTAGTTTTTTTAAATGTCAGTATCAATGTTGATATTTCAGAATTTGAAAGTGTAAATTCAACCTGATGAAGCCTATGAATTTACTATTAATGGATTAAATGCAGTAGGGCAGGAATTTGTATTACAATATGATATAAAGTTACAACATTAAGGCCAAAATTATCTATCTGATGACAAAAGAATTAAACACCAATTATGGGTTGGGTAACATATTTGATCTTGAAGACAGGCACAAGACATATGGCTGAGATTTGTATTTTAATAAACCTCCAGATTTGATCTTGAAGACAGGCACAAGACATATGGCTGAGATTTGTATTTTAATAAACCTCCAGTATTTGTTGCAAAACCCAAAAATTTGGTGAGACCACTAAAAAGATCTATGTTGATCAACACACCAATATTAATAATCCTATAATCATTCTCTAAGGTGAGAATATTGCAATGAAGCTAAGTACCGGAAACATGAAACAAAGCTAAGTATTTGGGGGCCTGAAAGATATATGAAGATTTTCTATGATTATAATTTACTCCTAGGAAGCTAAACTTGTGGATGAGTTGTCTTAAATTTGAAGAATCTGATTCAGCTACAGATGGATCATTTCAAACTATATTGTTGATTTCTGGATGGTTATAATCAAATTATCAATGGTTGAGATTCCTAAGAAGAATTTATCAATTATGGTTTTGTCCTCTTGAATGAATCCATATTTCTACAGAGCAATCGGCCTGTAGCAATGACCAAAAATAAAGGTATTGTTACTGTCGCTATATGGACCTAGGTTTTAATAAGCAAGTTTTATGTAATTATGGAATACAAGATCGTAGCTAAATTTGGTCCATATCATGGTGATTATTATGATGAAGACTCAAAGATGAGTCTCCTTCAATTAATGCAGAAGAATGCAATGAGTAATGATGATGTGGACCATGCAACGAGGGCAGTAACCCACCAGGGAAAACCACACTGCATTCTCATTTATCAGGAACCCAAGTAAATTTAGCTGTTTTTCAGAAAGTCTGTTATTCGCAAAAGGGTTAATTTCAGTTAAAGAGATAGGGTTAAATCATGAGTTTTTCTTTGAAAATCACATTCTATTAATCTCCTCATTCTCTTAGCAAAGGGCTGCCCTGGCCCAAATGAATAACCATATTAATTGCCATAGATTCAATGATACATGTTTCTTCAGACATGATTTCATAGCATAAACAACAACACCACCAAAGCCCTTAAAATGTCTTGGGATCAATCAAGCAATTGACATGGTGGTCATAACCATGCCTAATGCATTCACATCACCAACACATTATATTATGAGATGCAAATTACAGGAGGAAGAGTGCAGGTTTAATTATCTCAACAAATGCAGAAATGCGCACCATGATCTTGTATTAGTAAGCAATTAGGTGGAGAAGCATGAGTAAGGTGATTGAACTCACCCGCAGCTTAAACCAGCCAAGCATTCCACGCCTTCTGTTCTTTTTGTATTCTTTAATTGCGCCATCTAAGTTGGAAGCATCATATCTTCCTTCTGAAAATTCTGAATCAAGGCTACCAGCATCGTCATCAATCATAGATTCACACCTCCTATCAGGCAAATATGCTAGCTGCATCAAAAACCAATATTTAATATCATATGAAATTATATAAGCAAGGATGATAAATATTTCAAGAAATTAACCGTAACAAAAAAAAAATGGCAATTGTATTCTTCAGAATGCTAAAACAAGATACTAAATGACCAGAATGCAACCAAACTGCTAATGCAAACTGGAAAAAGGGATAAAAACCAGACACCTCATCTTCACCAAAAGAGTGCCTTCGTCTATGGCTGGACTTTTCTGGCATACTCGGTGTAATTGAGTTCTTTGAGGATACCAAGATCAGTTTAGTCAAGCGTTGAATTCTACCCATCAAAGCTGCTTTTTCTTGTTCCTCCTCCTCCAGTCTCGATTGCAATTTGACTTGACCAGCTTCAAGCTTAATTGAAAATAGAAAACAAATACATTAGCAACACAAAATTAAAAAAAAGGCCCAGGAAAACAAAAAAATTAGAACATATTGAATTGGTAGCAGTAGTGAAATGAAAGATTCGTGTTTGTTGACATCAAAAATTACTGCATTCATAACAGTGATAACTGATGCCCTCGCTGTTCCCACCCACGCAAACTAAGTAGAGCTCCTTTTTTAATAATGGCAATGGGAAATCCTAATTCCTTTTTCTCTCAAATAAATTAGAAAGAAATACAGCTTATTCCTAAATAAATGAGATTTCATTTCTTTATATTCACAATAATCAGCATTTTTAGAGCAATTCAGAGCTGCCTTCTGCACTTGAAATATAGAGTAAACAAAATAATTGTAAAAACGAGATCACAAAAAGAGGATAAATGAAGCTAGTAGAAGGACAATTTATAGCATATTAAATAATTCATTCTCTGCAGTGATCTAGGTATTGAATAGTTTACAAGAAAACGAACTATTATAGCCAAATTAGCTAACCCATGCTCTATTCAAGAATGAGCTCTGGATATTAAAGTATGTCAACAAAGAAAACTAAGTGCTTTATAATTATTCGCAACATATCTGAAACCAAATGGCTTGGGAAGTCTTCTTGTAGACACAGCAGATGAAGGGACAAAAAAATCATGGATCTCGCCCCATGATTCTCACAGTACAACTAATTGCACTACAAAGATATTGGGCATCAGATAAAACATATGGCAGCCCAAAGGATTATCATCAACCCAGCAAAAAAAGGTGAGCATTTATCAAGATGAAAAGGAACTTTGTGAAATAAACCATTAACACATGCATACTAAGTTGCTATTGGGGGAATACACTTGGTGACAATCTGCCATCAAATCTTGATGATCCAACTATCACTTAGTCCATTCACAGGCCAGAAGCTTGCTAAAACAAAATCCTTACACAATCACATAAAAACAAAACAACTCAACAATAAGGCATGTAAAATCTTATAACGACAATGAAACATGTCATGGAGTACACAAGGATGGAAACTTGCTCCCAGGAGATGGCTTTGGTGAACATATCCCTTGTTAACAATAAGAAAAAATAGGTTGCATTGCATCCTTGACCTTGACATCACAGATTTGAAGTACCTTGCCATTTCCCGAGCTTTTTTAGTGAGAATATGAACAAGATCAAATCAAGATGAATCACCACCACTACACATGTAAAAGGGTGAGCCCGTGTTACAAAAACACCTCCAAAAGTTGCCAATAAACAAATGTCAAATCTTAATGGAACAGCGAAGTCCTAAAAGAATTAGAGTTTCTGAAGTTAAGAAGGGAACTTGCATCTGCTCCAGGAAGATGACATAAAATCAAATTCAAGTTCCAGTAAATAAACTTGAAACAGAAACTACAAGTGCTGACCAACAATGGGCATTTAGGTTTAAAGCAATTGAAAAAATTTGAAAGTAACTCTAATATATTTATGGACAGCCATAAACTGAAAATAAACCTGCAGTTTCAAATTAACAAGGTCTTCTTGGCTGGACGTAGTCATATATGATTTCTCCATCATCCCATGCTTTAATTGCTGAAGTTCTTGTTTTAAGCTGGAAATCTCCCGCTGATACTTTTTGATAAGAGACCTCTCGTCCATAATCTAAATTACAGGAATTGTCAAAAATATTTAGAAAATGACATTGAAAGCAAGATGCATTCAAAAAGTTTCTTTTTTTTTTTACCTTATTTTGAGAAGCCTTAATTTCAACATACTTGCTTCGATGTGCGAACTTTAATGTATTGTGTGTCTCTTCATTATTGCTAGAAGCGGGGGTAACGGTGCAAATAAGCTACCAAAATATTGGGATGATAGAAAAGATAACTCAGCTTAAATTTCAATGCAGTCATTGCAAAAACTGAAATAAGTAAACAGCCAAAAATAAAATAATAAAAGGGAACCTACAGAAACTCGTCCATGACCACTAAGAGAGGATTGCAATAAGCGAGTGAGTTTTGAATCTCTATATGGAATATGTGTAGCTTTACCATCAGTTAGTTTAGCGATCACCTGCAAGAGGGAAATGCTGGTTAAGAAATATCTATGCAGGGAAGAAAATCTAACCGACCATAGTTAACAAACAAATCAGCTCATTGAACACAAAGGATTTGATACAAGTACAGAAATACAACAGTCACTTCAAATCTTTTTTCACGTATGGCTGTTTGATTTTTAAGAGGATACAATATGTGACTTAAGAGGCTACAATAATCTAAACAATCAATAAGGGACAAATACTCTAGATTCCCCTCATCAATATTTCTAAAAATTTCAGACAAATAAAAATATTACCTTATTTGAAGACTAATGAAAGAAAATTTATGCATTTTTATTCATTACGTGGACAGCGGTGAAAGTTGAAGATTGGCATTTTTTTAGGAAGTATTTATATTTTTGGCCTAAGTAAATCATGAAGTGGCATGAAACTTGATCTCATAGCATGAAATCATGCACCCATAATCTTGATCTGTATGGATCTTCATAAAATACTGTGACAGGGCCCATGCAACATGACTACTGCAAGAGATCCCAAGCAGTAATGGGATTACTTAGCAAAACACATGTTATCTAGGTCTAATAAAACCCATCCGATTCCTAGAAACTAACTTGTCCTGACTAAATGGTTACAAAAATGTGAACTAGTAATCCTCAATAAGTTTAGAATTCCATAACAGAATTTCTATCAACAAAAGGAGGATTAGTCGTGGATCAAGGAGACCTAGATATACCTATTCATGCCCCCATAGCATTTTTAACCCCAATGTGGTTAGATTGAAGGCAAAAACAGTTACAAATCCTTCACAGAGCCATAAGAAAGGTGCATAATTAAAAAAACTGGGGTCTTCAGTGTGGAATACGCATCTGAGTAGTTCTATACATTGTTTTAGATCCCCTCATGGCTATAGTAGAGCTTTCACTGGCCAGAACATAGAATGGGTAAAATCCTGTCTAAAAAGTCTAAACTCATGTTCATGTGGCCCACATGAGATTTGCAACAGCATCTCTTAGAGTGCAAGCACATGAATAAATCACTAGGATGCCATATAGGGTTGGTGGTACCAGAGAGTTATGGAATTTGGCTGACTGCAATTCCAACTGTCTGATATGGTGAAGCCAACTCCGTTTCCAACTAGGTTCATTTTCAACCTTATTACATATAATCTAAAGCACCAGTAAACTCGGTGAATCTGATGAGCACATCATGTGTACCTCCACAAGTGAATATAAGGTCAGTAGTCCCACGAGCTTCTGGAGGTTTACTGGCTGAAATTTCCAACTATCTGAAATAGCATAGCCAACTGAGTTCCAATTAAGTTGATTTTAAATCATATTGCTTAACATCTAAAGCACCAACAGTCAATAGAATCAATGAATCTGATGCACATATCATGCGTAATGCCACCACAAGTACTGCTAGTACTTAATACTATGCAAACTTTGTCTTGCACTCTTGTCACATGTAAGTGATGTAACAGGTAACACTTCTCTTAAAGAGCATTTCCCTAGTGTAGCAGGTAACAACATAGCTGTATCATTACCATTTGACTATGCTCCATTGTCTCCTGTCCATTGGCATGGAACTGCATAGGTGCATCAGCCTATGCGATGGCAGGGTATATAGGCATGCATGCAGCAAAGTTCTAACATGCATATTGTCCAAATGTTTTTATGTACCTAAGCATCTTAGAAGGTAACAGATGTCTAGATAATGGGCATCATCAGCATGAACTCACCCGTACACTGAATCCCAAATAATTGATTCCACAATCGCACACATTCATACTGAATCAAATGGAATCTGTGAAAGGATAGTAACTTACAGTCCCCAAAGTAAGTAAACTTTTGTTTATGTAGGAACCTTCCTTCCTGCGCAACCCAGTGGTTTCTGTTTTAGAACTCTCAGATCCAGCAAGATCAATCAGGTTCTGCACAGGAAATTTGAATCATTGAAAGGGCAACGAAAACATTATTTCCACAAAACATTGACAGTTCTAAAAAATTAGATTGCATCACTAAGCTTCTATGATGTATTTACCAATTGTGATAAGGTGACATCTTCCTCTCCTAGATTTTCACCACATGGACTGCTTTCAATAGTCTGATGCACATAATTGTAAGTAGCAAGACAAAGGAAAATAGAAAACTGAAGAATCAATATGAGTCTAGGTAACAATGTCCCACCAAAAATGCATAAAAGTAAACACACTCAATATGCAAACTAATCAATGCCATTTCCAGGATGCTAGGAAGTCAATTGCTAGTGCATAAAAGGGATCCACCACCTTAATGTTTAACAGGTGAATAACAACAAGCAGCTAATATTGAAGAGGGGTGATTGCTTAAATGGTCAATGCAGTGCTTTTTACTGCTCTTACATCCCAACATTCAAAATAATTAACTCGAATTCCAATAAATGCATTTTGCATAACAATGGGCAAATTCACAAAAGATAAACCTCTATGTATCTAATGCTGATGGTAGTGATAAACAAATGCAGAGAAAATGAACATGTGAGAGGAGGAAAATGAAAAGAAAAGAAAAGCAAATTTGAATTCTACAGATCAAAACACTTCTTACTAATAGTGAATTGAGATCATAATAGAAAATCCAAAGGTGTGTTATAGGAAGCATCATGTACACATGCTGCTGTTCGAAACGTTGCAACATAAGAATCAAAACAGATAGTTACCAGGGTGAAAATAGTGTGGCTCCGACTACTGAGTAAATTAAAATTGTTAGAACCCACATGCCTGTGCTCTGCAATCAACAAAATTAAAATGTACATTGATAAGCACAAAACAAAAGTTAGAAATAGTAATAGTAGTAAATAAGGCATTTATTATAACTGATGAGAAGCACTACAACAGGTAAAAAATCAAAAAAGAGATATTGTTTTTCACAAACAGCATGTTTTTTATATTAAAATAAAGCAAGTCCAACAAGGGTATAAAAAACCAACCCAAATGACAACCCAAGCAAAAAACAATCACTGTAATGGGAAAAAAAAAGTTAATGAATGTTCTGTAATGACATGCACAATTGTATTGGTGAATTATCAGGTCACAACTAAATATACCTTCCCCAGATGCAATCAGAGAGAGAGCATGAGCAGGAGACAATACAACTTCTTCTTTGATTCCCTCAACATATGTACCCTGCATAAGAAAATTGCATGGTCATGTTCAAGAAAAACTAAATAATAGGCATCCAAGTAACAAGACATCCATCCCAGGATGATTCTTCTAAGGATCCCCAATGAGCAACAAATAGAATCTTTTGTGCTTTGGTGTAACTGATGGACTGCTCAAAGAGTATGTTCAAAGTTGGTGGACACACCTACGTTCACATGGGCATTGCAACAATCATGTGCAGAATAAGAAAGTATAAATTATATAGTGGTATTCCAGAATATTTAAGCTCTTAATTTGTTCATAGATTGATACATAGGTGCAACTGTTTAGGGAATAGTCCTGATCGTTAGGTAGGCATCTACAACCATGGCCAACCTGATGGACAGCTTGGATCTTGCACCTATATGTGACACAAGCTAATACACCAGCATTTAGATTCGGATGAGCATTCATACAAGCAGGATTGCACAGTGATATCTGTGAATGGCAAAAAAAATCCACAAGATGGCAACAGGTAACAGAGCCTCCTGTTATTATATGGCTTACGATAGAAGATATGTACATAAAAACTTGCAGCAACCATAATAACTTATATGTTTCCTGCAGTTTGACAGATTAAACTGGCTTTAAAAGACTATAACTGGTGGTCAATCAAGCGATGAAGCCACTCCAGAGAAGGGCCAACTACCAACTGGTACATATGAAATATATCTGCATACATATAGGTTTGTGTGGAAAAATAAGGCAACAAACATGTAAATACTTTTCCTTTCATGGGAAGAAGTGCAACCACACGCCAGTGGCCAACATGAGTCCAAGACACAGTATTATTCAACTTCATACAATCATTGTCTTCATAAAAAACATAGATCCAATATAATCATAAAGAAACACTAATCTTCGATCACAAGCATCAAGTTTCAGCAACATTCAATAGTACCTGTGAATCTTCCCTTATTCTGAGGTTCTGGCCGGTAGGATCTAGTAAATCATTTATAACCTGGAAAAATAAATAAAGAAAAAAAACTTGAACATATATCATGAGATGCATCCATCAAAATAGAAAGTGAAAATTTCTATAAAATCCAGGTAAACATTAAATGTCACTATGGACATGAAACTACTTTCATAAGTACAAGGTCCTTGGTGCACAAGGCTCTCACAAATGCAAGTTCTAAGGAGAGCAAAATGTACGAGCCTTGTATCCACTTCTAGAGGGGCTGTTTCCATGACTCAAACGTGTGCCACACTGCCACTAGGGATGCAAGTGAAGGGCCTTATCATCATACTAGGAGATACCCTATATAGTGAAAAATGTACATGTAAATTTGTGTGTGTACGATATCAGTAAGATGGGAGGTAACGTTATGCTCATTCCTATCTATCTTAGGCCATGTCCTCAATTAGCCCTTTCATTTTGATATATAGTTGTAGGAATCCATTATGCATTAGAAAACTACCGGAATCTAATTTCCTTATCTTATTGCCCATTGAAGGCTCTACCTTCAAAAATTTTCAGATTATTTCCGTTCCAATTTTACCTTGCCTAGTCTCCCTATGCATAGACAAGCACCTGTAAGCAAGGTTTCTGTCAGCCCTGATTGTGTGCGTCCTGGTCTATCAGTGCCTCTGTGTGTGTTGGGGGGGGGGGGGGGGGGGGGGG